>JBBYHO010529382.1:0-16813 GCA_038382025.1 Adansonia gregorii | reverse complement strand
ATTAATCTCACTGACTAAAAATGTATAATATGTACAAATGATTATAAAATTAAAAGATCCAATGGGTAAGAAACTAGTCATTTCTATCACTTGGTGGCATACCTATAAAAATCTAATTTTGATATTAGACATAAAAATGATCTCATTTTCATTAGCAATAAATAGTGAAAATTTCACATTTTGGCATTAAACCTTGATAAAAGAGATAGAACCAATGGCCAATAGTCCAGTCTAATAACTTATTGAATTGTCTTTTGGTAATTTTGAATGATATAAGGTTAAACTAATGGTCAAAGGTTTTACTCAAAAAAAGTATTGATTACCATGTAACTTTCTCTCCAATTTTTTTATGAAAGTTTCATTAAGAATTATCATAGCTTTTGTAGCACATTTTTGATTAAGAGCTACAATAAATGGTAGTAAAAACAACTTGCTTAAATAGGGATCTTGAAAAAAGATATATATGATTCTACCTGAAGGTTTCTGTGAAAGATCAATGCATAGACTAAAACAAGCATCCAACCAATGGTATGTAAAGTTTAACATTTACTAAAATTGTTTTAGATAATTGTTTATACCTTAAAGTAAATAGAGAAAGGTCATAATTTTAGTCTTATATATTGGTGATTTTCTCCTTACAAGAAGTGATTTAGCTTTGTTGCATGAGATAAGGATTTTTTTCTCAAAACTTGGATATGAAGAATTTGTGTAAAACTTCATATGTCATAGACATAAAAATTCGTAAAAATATGTTTGAAAAGACATTAAGTCTATCTGAAAAAGCTTATATCAAGATAGTTTTTGGAAGAATTAAGATGCAAAGCTATTCACCTGTAAGAACTTTTCAATCTAAGCCAAAATCTTCAAATAATTTGGAAAAAGAGCATATGAAAGCATTAGATATGCATATAGTATTGTGAGCCTCATTTATGATCAAGTTTATATGAAACTTGATGTAAGGTTTATAGTAAAAATGCTTGGTGGATATTAAAGTAATTCTAGCATTGGACTATGAAAGCTGCCAAAAGAATTATGTTGTAAAGTAATATCACAGGCAATAAGGTTGAGATATTTTATATCTAGTTTGAGAATTGTTAACAAGGCCATTAAAGATATATTGTTACAGCTCTTATGTAGTGTGAGTCACAGCAAGCAAATAGATATAAAGTAGCTTGTTGTTGGAGACTCTAAAAGGAAGCAAGAAGTGGATATCCAACATAGCAGTACAAATTTAATGATAGCCGATCCCATGATTAAAGCATTGTCGACAAAATAGTTTAAAATTCATGTGGATCTTATAGGGCTAATTAACTTTGTCAAGATGTATTTTAGCTTCTTTGATTGTGTTAATTTCATAGTCCTAGAGTTTATAGAGATGTTTTAGTTTATGCACATAAGGTTTATATGTCAAGTGGACCTTGAATGATTATAGAAAATTCATTCATAAAGTATTATCTCATAAAGTATTCTTTTAGAGATGATCATGAATTGTAATTCATGGAAGGGAATATTCATTTTAGAACGTTACCACCATGATTCATGCTATGTGAATCTTTAATTAAGTGGGAGTTGGCTAGAGTAACTGATGGCCATGTTAATGTTTTGAATTTAGTTATTACCTATTTGAGTTCTTAGTTTATCATATGGGCCAAGCGGGAAAATGTTAGACTTTATGTGGCTCACATGATAATTAAGTGGACTGTGAATAATATTTAATTAATACGAAGGTGATATTATGTAGTAAATCCTATTAAGATTAACTACTCTAGTGGTAAGTGTTAAACTCTAGTTTAATAACTAATTAGAATACAGATTCCTTGATGGTGGATAAAACTCTAATTAGCTTACTAGTATAAGTCCCTAGTCTAGTCTATATAAATCGCTTATGCACCATCACAAGGTAATTACCAAGAAATAAGGAAATAGACTAGAAGGTTTATATGGATGTTTGTTTTATGTACTTGGAGCGATATCACATTCTTGATCAACAATGGTTAGTGGTATATTTTTTATTTAAATTATTACAGGTTTCCTTTGTATAATGAGCTAATTATTCAACCTGAAGTAAAATGATAAAAGTTTATATGAGTTTTTTTAACACTAAAATGGGGGTCTCAATCCAATATAGGGAGAACGAATTGTAGACATTGGTAGAGTGAGCATTCTGGTTCGATTTTAAAATTTTAAATTTTAAATTAAATAAATTGAATAAAAGTGAAAAGCTGACAACAATTGAAATACGAGTGAATGGAACTACTCGAGTTGAACTTAATCGGTTTGGTTTGGTTATGTAGATTTCTCATTAATATTAGTTAGTTGGATTGGATTGGAAAATATTAATTGGGTTTGGCTATATTTAAATAAAAATGATATAACTTATTATTTTTAATAAAATGTCAGTTTGTTTAGTTAGTTTGATTTAAAAAAAAATATGAATTGAACTAATAAACATATTAAAATAAAACTATATATTTCAATAAAATCAAAATTGAACAAATCAAATTGAATGAATCAAATTTGATTGATTTTGGCCAGTTTGTTTGATAAATTGACATTTTGTTAACCCTTAGAAATGGGAATTCAACTTCAAATTAATTGATATTAATACTTTTTATGTTTGTCTAAGCTTGGTCTGACTTGAAATATGAATTTTAAATTTTGTTAAGCTTGTTATATTTATAAATGGATAGTTTAGATTTAAAAGCATGTTTAGGCCTATCAATATTATATTTTTTAAATTTATTTTTAAAGAAAACCATATATTTTTTTAGAAGTTAATCTTTAGGAATTTAATAATTTTTTCTTATCAAGTTTTAAAATATAAAGAATGTTTATAGTATAATATTATATATATTTATTCTTTGTATGATAAAAATTATATGATGTATATAGATACAAAATTAGCATATATTATATAATTGAAAACGAAGAAGGTCAAGTTTCAGTTTGGAATATTGGAGCCAAGTTCTAGCCTATCTTTTAAGCGGGCTAAATTTTTTTACCTAAGCTCATATTCTGGACTTAATAGTTATACCTAAATTTTTCAAAATATTGGATAGATCTTTAAGCATATACGAGTAGCTCAACCTATAAACACCTCTAAATTTAAGAAATGATTGGATTAAATTTGAAATCTCTTGTAAATTTATTTTACCTGTATATATAAATTCAAATGCAAAATCTACGTGGAAATGAAAAGAAAAAGAAAATGGTAAATTAGATTTTAAATAATATTATTCATCGTATTCATGACAAATAACAATAAAAAATATTTTGTGGGCCTATTTATCCTTTAAGCTGTCTTCTGATCTCTATGTTAGTGGGATAGCGAACCTAGCAACCCATGGGCAAAGATCAGTGGATTCTTTTTAACAAAAAGGCTAGTAATCATAAATCCTCTCTTTTCATTTCACCTTTAATCACTGACCATCATTTTGACGCATGATTCTCGGAACCTGAGAATTGAATGCATATTGGATATAATTTCGAATATCATGTTTTCCTTTCTTAAAAGCATCCAACCATCACTGTCACCAACCTAAACCCAAGGTAAATGGTTTAAGGCTTTATTTTGTGAAACTACGAACATTAACTCCAAAAGCCACGGACCTTTGGAGAACCACATTCTAAAGGCTATCTATTGGGGTGGGAGAGCTTAGGTCCATATATACCTACAGTGAAAGGCTTTCCTTTCTAATGTAAGATTCAATATATTAAAAAAATCCAACATTTGGAAGACCAATGTCCTCATTGGTCACGGCTAATGCCTCTTCTTTTCTCTTCTTTGTTGGACCTGGGCCACGACTCCATGGCCACCAATTCGAATTTTGGGTCTCGCAAGGTGAAGCTAGCTCTGATACCAATTGATACGGACATTTGTAAAACTACATCCTAAAGGCTAGCTCTTAGGGTACAAGAGCCTAGGTCCATATTTACCCACAAGAGAAGGCTTTCCTTTCTAATGTGGTATCTAAGTGGATCACAACAATTGTTACAAGCTCAATTCTAAGTAATTCCCACAGGTATATGCTTGATTTGTGGTAACCACTTGACATGGTAGCTACTTGGCTTTAGCCACCCTACATCTTGCCTCATGCTAGTTATCATTCAAACCCTTGCTAGCCAATGTGGTGTTCTTGAGTTTGCTGTCATTCAAACCTTTATCGTTGGCTTTGTCTGGAGCCCCTTGCTAGGAATAGCTAGTGCACCTAAAATGCTATATGGCCAAGCCATTGGAGTAAAGAATTATTGCATGTTGGAATTATACATGCAACATTCATAGGTTGTTCTTTGCCTACGTTATAATTCGCTTTTGTCTTTATCTCATTTTGTTTCATCAGTCTTGAAGCTGTTGGGACAGCCTAAATATGTTGTAGAGCTATTAAGGATTGTTGCTATATGGCTGATACCATTTCATTTTAGCGTTACATTTTTAATTCTCATTGCAAATATTTTTGCAAAGCAGGGTGAAAAACATGATGATTGCGTGGGTTCCTTTGGTGACTCTCTTGATCCATGTGTTTGCAAATTGGTTATTTGTCCATAAGCTATATCCTGGAATGTTTAAAATTAGGGTTATCTCGAATTTTTCTTAGGGAGTTTTGGTTTTTTGGCATCTTACGTCTATCACTTGTAGTAGGTGCTTGTTTATTTAGGCTAGTTTTCCCATGAAGCATTTTCTTGCCCTTGTGAATTCCTCTAACTATGGCTACTTCTTGAGACATGCTTTGTTTTAAGAATTGGTGCTATAGAATATTAATTCAGAGGATTGGGAATCTGAGCTATTCTAAGGTGGCAGTTAATGCCTTGTCCTTATGCATGACAATTAATGGAAGGGGACTAATATTATCTTTCTCATGCTTTGTTGGGATTAGAGTAAAAGGATCAAATAAGATTAAAGCTTGGAATGTGAAAGGAGATAAGTTGGAAACAAAAAGTTTTCGTGGTTCTTATTGCTAATATTAGGTAGTAAAATATGCTTCAATCTGTATTGTCTCTCTCAAAGGATGTACAGACTGAATTTAAAGAGCCATGGTAGCATGAAGCGATTGTAATGGCATGCATTCAATTAATCAAGAAAGATATTGATGAGGATCAAGATTTCTTTCAACGTAAATAGATTTCGGTGAATGTTCGCATCATAGTTGGTGCCAGCTTATCAGGGCTAGCCATAGCAACTTGCCTAAGAAAACAAGGGGGCCCTTTGCTGTCCTTAAAAGAGTTGAATATATAGAATCTTTGTGGCAGAAATGAACTTATAGCAGGCTAAAGCTTCACCTACCCAAACATTTCATTTAGCCCTCTAAGCTAATTTTCCCTAGGGATTTTAGTGTTTACCTAAAAAGAGATGTCTGTTGAATACCTTGAATCACATGCTTAGCAATTTGATCTTAATGATTATATGCAATTAGCTAGGTACTATAAGACTAGTGGCTTTTGGAGGGTTAAGACTGTTGTTAAAAAGATTGATTTTAAGTGCATTTACTGCCAGCTTGCACTGATCACTGGTGAAAATGCCAAGCATGGGGTGCATAATGTTGAAGGATTGGCTGAAGTTGGAGGTGAATTATCCATGCTTGTGAGTACAAGTTTAGTGAACATTTTTAGGGTCCAAGAGTACTAGTTGTTGGTTGTGGTAACTTTGGCATGGAAATTTCTCCTCCTTTTTGTAATAACCATGTTTCCTCTTCAATGGTGGTTTGTAACTCGTATGTCTTACCAAAAGTAATGTTGGGAAATCATCATTTGCCCATTTGACTTGTTGTCAATATGGTATTGACTTTGGCCTGGTTGATACTCGATAACAATAAGAAATATGGACTAAAAAGGCCATCAAAGTGTCTGTTAGAGCTAAAGAATACTATAGTAAAAACCCTTTTATTGGACATTAGTGCATTGTAGAAAATCATATCAGCTTATACCATTGCTAAAATGTTGGATCATCTCGGGATGGAGATAGGGATGTCTGTGACTGTGAATGCTCTTTTATGCAGCTAGATTTCATTGACCTTCCATTCTCTGCACCTTGGATCAATCTCGGAAGGACAAAGATTGAAACTTTGAACTCCTCTAAGCTTCAAGGGCTTTTGTTTAATCCTTAGGGACAATGATTCCTTTTCGACTTGGAGTATTGTGACGGGCTTAATTTCAAGTAATTCTGTTCTTTTGCCTAATGACCAGAAATTGGCTCGTAAGTATAAGGTGTGGAAGTTAGGCTGGCATGTTGGGTCGATAGTTAGCTAATGTCAGTTAGGCCTCGAATGGGTTATTTGTAATAGTGGAAGTCAATGGTTATATGAGAAAATATGGCTAACAGTCATTTTGCCAAACACCAGCAATAAAATGAAATTTTCTGTCTTCTACGTAACCAATTCTCTCTCTCTCTCTGTTTCTTTATTTGCTTATTAACTCCTTACTTTTGTGTTTTATATTTCTGCTAACCCTTTATATCTACAGCGTTACGTCGTCCTTGGCCTCAAATTATTAGGCTCATATCTGATAATATGCTTGAATGAAAAAAAATCTCTCAGTAATCCTTACTTTTTATATTTATATTATTATTCTTAGTTAAATTAATGAATTTGTGAAGCTCATTGAGATAAAAAATGTGGATAAGTCGACTAAAACCTTTTTTGCAATTGAAAACCATTAGAAGACGTTTGAAATAGCCATGCTAAATTTTCTCTCTTTTAAATTTTTTTTTTTTAACTAAGATTTTCCTTTCAAGAAGACCTTTTTAAATGTTTCTTGTGTCTCTCGTCTCATTTGCTCACTTTCGGGGCTTTAAACCATATACTTATGATTTGCATTTGATATTGGGGGTTTTATGGACCTCTTTTTGTAGGAGACTAGAGTGTGAGGCAAGTTTAACCTTTTTTATCTTTCATACTATACATGTCTACTCATGTACACATGTATGGGATTAAGAATTGTTATGATTGTCAGATTGCGTCATTTTGCCGATACGAGTGTTGGTAAAACCTTGGAAAAGTTCTGTCTTTGTCACTACTTTTGTTTTTTATGTTAATGGACTTAATAACATAGGCGGGAATGGTAGAAGCAGTGGTGATCTGATTCTAGAATGTTTTACAGTTTGGGACTTTAGTGGTTGCAAAATCAAGTTGTATGTTATTTTCTCTCTCTTCCTCATTTAATGGCTTTCACCGACTCTGAACTGTGATATTTTATGTTTCTTAAATTTTAGGGTGAACATTAGACATGGCTATGTAAAAATTTTTAAAATTTTTTTATATATTTAAAAGATTATACTCGTACTCATGTAATTGTGTTGAACACAAATATTTTAAAAAAATAAGAGTAACATTGGTGATATTAATGATTTTGTATAGAATGCAAATAGAGGTGGACATGGAACCTTAAAGAACAAGATAGAAACTCGTGGAGAAGACAAGGTTACTAATTTCAAGCTCCTTTCTTTAGTTCCAACATTGTGTTATCCATTCTTGTATTTTATTTAATTAATTGAAGTTAAGAGATTTTTGTGTGTGATAGGTTCTCCAAGTGCCTATTGGTACTTTATTTCATCTGAAAACGTGTGAAATTCCATCCATTGTTGAACATCATTCTCCAACTAATTTGGATCCTTGGTAACTCCTTTGTACACTTAAAGGATCGTATCCAGGATATCATATGTCTGTTGTTCAGATCTAGGCAATGATAAAAAATTTGACTAAATCGGTCGATTTAATTATTTAACTGAGAATCAATAGGTCAGACCATTTAACTTCATGTATAAAATAAAAAATCTGTCAAACCAACTAAAATCGATAAAAAATGAAAAAAATTGAAAAAATTGATAAAAAACAATAAAAACATAAATAATATTTGTTTTGTTTTGGCTTTTTTAACCCAATTGACCAATTTTTTCATTTAAGATTTACTTTAAAAAACAGAACAAACCATTTTAGGCCTCCTTTAATCAAGTATCATGTTTTTCCTTTTAGACCTAATTTTTTAGACCCATTAAGGGCAATGCATTTGTTATTGCTTTTTTAAACTTATGGCCACAAGAGTTCTCTTTTCCTTTTTTCTTAGAGGAAGGACATTGAACTTGAAACAATATTTTTTTTTAAAAAAATAATCAAGCTTCTCTCTCACAATCTTGCATCACAAATTGTAGCCTCTTCCTTCTTTTCAATTTTCTCTCTTGCAATAGACAGATCAAGTTGAGCATTTGAGCAGCAATTGGGATTTATTCATTAGGTAGATTAAAGCATCAAATGGGGATAAAGTTACTTATTTATTTCATTCTTTTTTTTTTTTTGCACCTTGAAAGTTTAGTCTTTGCTATTTAGATTAAAAGAAACCATTTTTATTTTGAACTATAAAATTGCATTGGTTATTTAAAGATATTAGTCGCACGTTTAGTCTAGTAGTTTAGTAAGATAAAATGTAATCTTTGGCAACTTGTTTGATTTTATTGCGTTCATAACTTAAGTTTTATTTTGGTGCTGTGAACTACATTAGTCAAATCTTTGTTACACATGTCATCTTTTTTTTTCTAATTTTTTATTTTTTTAATTATTTTTAATTTTTATGTTTGGCCATTATTGAATCAAAAATCAAATGTTCAATTGATTTGACCTTCAATTTGGTTTTTTATTCCTTAGATTAGGTAGATCGATTAACATTAAACATTAAATCAACTTAAAAGATACAAAAAATGGCGCAATGAACATACCATACAGTCTGAATGGATCAACTTCCAAGGCTTTTGACTGATATGAAAAGCAAGAACAAATCTGAGATAAAAAATCATACCTTAATCCATAAAAGTCATTCTTATGGATTTTTTATGATCTCTGCTTCATTTTTGTACACCAGCCAAATTGTCTCACACAAAAGCTGTCTAAGCGTTTAGCCTCTAACGGTGATTTATATAAGTGGCTTAGAAAACTTTTGTAAGGTTGAGGCTGTATCATGTCGGGAGCTATGCTAGTGGCTTAGGTTTCAAAATCCTTTGCTTGGAAAAGAATCAACATGTTAAAACATCAAGGAATGGAGAAACAATTTCAATTAGAAATCATAGAGTGGTAGCACTATGTCTGCAAAGTGTTGTAACTTTTTCTTTTAGGGAATACTAAGTGGCCCCTGCGTCTAATTCTCTAATGAAAATGGCAACAAGATAAGACTTAAATACCTAAGGCAAGAGTGCTATTAGGTTTGGGTTAATTGTACTATAGTCTTTGGCCTTTGAACAATTCAATTTGGGATGGAGTAGCTTTTATTCTTTAGGTAATTAAGCTTAGGCTTGTTTTAATTTCCACCAAATCATCCTTATGCGTGTGACTTATTAGGCCTCATCATATCAGCAATATATATAAATTATTTGGTTAAGAACATTTATATTTATAGGTCCAGATTAGCCTCTAGCAATGCATCATGGCCACCCAACATTTAGGGAGTTTCAAATTAGTTTTGATAAGCTCCTTAGTGTATAGTGTCTCATTGCAGTTAAATCCTTTTATCATAAATCTTGAAAAAGGTAAGAGTTTGGTGTACTGTCTACTCTTAACTCATTCCACATTAGTCTGTAGCCCTTATGTGTTAACTCCATAGTCAATATTGACTCTGCCAAGGACTTTAATTTAACACGGGCCAAGAACAAATGAAATATATTCCCTTATATCACTTGGGGTGATGAATCATCTCTGGACCACCCATCTACCTTTAGTATGTTTCATGTCAAACCGAAAACCACCATACCATTGGTATACATCCTTATAGATCCATCCGTAATAATCTTTAAGTATAGAATCCACATACAAGGTGACTTGGCATCATAACTAGAGGTGTTTATGGGTTGGGCTTAAGTGTGGTAGTAACATTCTTTTGCTTGCTTAAGCCCATCCCAGCTCGAAGTTTGGACTTCAAAATTTTCCCAAGCCAGCCTATATGTGTAAATGGGTGGTCTAAGCCCGTTTAAGCTTGCCTATATTATTTTTTCTAATTTGTTTTTTAAAAATATATTTTTATAAAATTTAGTCTTTAGTAATTTAATATTTTCTTTTATCAAGTTTTAAAATTTAAATAAGTAATTTTTTTTAATGTTTACATTATAATATCACATATAAGTATTCTTTATATGATAAATATTACCTAATATATAAAAATATAGAATTAATATATATTATGTCATTGCCAAAAAGGCTAGGCTAGGTTCGGGCCTTGAAAGTAAGAGCCAAGGCTTAATCCCTTTTTTAATGGGTTTAATTTTACTCAAGCCCACTTTTCGGGCCTAACATTTTTACCCAAATTGTCCTAAATATTGGGTGAGCCTTCAGGCTTGGACAGGTAGCCCTACCCATGAACACCTCTGCTCATAACATTGAAGATCACTACTATTGCCACATAAGGGTATTTCCATAGGCACTTGAGTGAAATACCAAATAAAACTCTCATAGGGTCATGTTTAGAACTTTCTCTATAGTAAGCATCCATATGCTATCCCCAAGTATCTTTGTACTTTAACTTATGGGATTAGTTGCATACATCAAATGCATGGGGGCTTAACATATACCAATCTCTGTAAATTGTCAATGCCTTATCTTGACAATACGATGACCAAAAACATTTTAGAAACACGACTTTGATGCACAAGCATCTCATAATTATAACATTTTACAATTCCTTTGCAAGGCTAATGTGTTTCATGGGCTTTATCTATATAAGATGTAAATAACAATTATCAAAATCTTATGGATAAAGAAAAACCTAAGTTCCATTAATTAAACATAATATATATTACATGAAAATACTAAATGCTAGAGTATTACCAGCTAATGCAATTGGATTGTAAGGCTTGCCAATCGCTTATATGTCGATGCCCTATACTCTTCATATGGTGCTCATGTTTCTATTAGGATAAAACTTCAGTAAAAAGGATTAGCTAGATTGTCCTCAGTGGGTACTTGTTCCATGCTAACATCACATTTTTCGATAACGTCTTTAATGTGGTGATATCACCTTAATGCATGTTTAGATTTGTCATAAAACCTTGGTTCCTTAGCTTATGCCATCACTCATTATTATCACAGTAAAGTGGTACTAGATCACCAATGCTTAGAGCCACACTGAGTTCAGTAACAAACTTTCTCATCCAAACTACCTCATTCGTAGCCTTACATGCAGAGATGTCTCCAGTTTTAGTTTTTGAGTCTATATCTGTAGCTTGTTTAACTAACTGCAACACCATTAAGGATAAATAAATAACCATTTTGCAATTTGTTACCATCCCAATTAGGTTGGAAGCTAGCATCAATATAACCCTCAATAAGTAGTTTAGCCTCTTTGTAAACCAAAAAAGATATCATTAATTCTTTGTAACAACTTAAGAATATTCTTCACAAGAATCTAGTGAGTATCACTAGGGTTGTTTTGGTATCTAATCATGAAAGTCAAGCATGTGGTACATTTTGTCTTGTACACTACATGGCGTCCATGATAGATCCAATTGCATAAGCATATTGAATTTCATTCCTCCATGTCTTCTCACATAATGTTTTGGAACACATCTCTTTTGAGTAATTTACACCATATACCATAGCCAAAGGTGGACTCGGGCCAACTTGTAGGTCACACTAGAACTTGGGCAAGCCTATAAACCAATTCTTTTGCTTGATTTTCTTTTTTCGTCCATTTTTTTAATTTCTATCTAGAAAACCCAAAAAAGCACCATCAAGCCCAAAATTTGACAACCAAACTATCACATCAGCTGCTATAATTCACTATTGACTATTAGACATTAGCAACCATCCACCACCAAATATCCCCTATAAGCTCTTCTCGACCTCTTTTTTTTTTTTGAACATGGCCTTAATTTCTTCAAAATCAACTCTCGAACTTGCAAATTTAAGGCTAAAGTTTGTGGCCTAACCCTTCCAATCTATTTCATTAGCTATTAATCAACATCAAAATTGACTCGTAGCCTTTTCACATCCTAGCCTCTAACTTCATCCTTACTATTTTCACATTGAAGCCTAAAAGCCCTAAAACTTTAAGATAGTTGAATGTATTGATTATTGGGTTTTTTTAAAATTTATATTTCTTTTAGCTGGCAATTATCTATATTGATATGGTTTTAGCTTATGTGTAGGTGTGGGTTGATTGCATACATGTTGACTATTGGTTATAGGATGTTTGAGTGGGTGGTGTGGTAGTCACAGGTGTAGACACCTTATTTTGTCTGGGCTAATTTTAGCAATTTGGAGCATGGACGTGAGAGGGGGCCATGTCGCCCAACGAAAAAGTATTTTGAAAAGGTCAAGGAGGCCTAGGGATAATATCAAAAGTAAATGCAAAGATGTGGCATTAAATTACATAGTTCAAGGTATCCGGGGATAAAAGATATGAGAAAATTCATAACTTTACTTGAATGTATTGATACATGGTTCTCATGTATCGATACAATGCTCCAACATGCCAAAAATTTGAAATATCCCTATTTGTATCGATATAACATGTAGATGTATCGATACATGAGGCTCTGTATCGATAGAGGACCTCATGTATCGATACTAGGCCATGCCAAGACCAATACATGCATTATGTAAAGAAATGTATCGATACATATCAACGTGTATCGATACAGTGGTTCATAGTATCGATACATGGGTTCATAGTATCGATATAATGATTGTTGTATTGATAGAATGTTCATTGTATCGATACCATCAAGGTTTTTGGACCACATGTATCGATACATTATGCAATGTATCGATACATGTAGGCCATTTTCATGGTTCGAGCATTGTTGACTTATCCATCATTGATCCAAAACTTGATTTTAACTCATATCTTTGCATTAGGAAAGATTAAAACACATTTCAAATTATGAATTCAGACTTTTAAATTAATCAAAACATTTTTTTAAGTCTAAATTGGATCAAAAGGGTTAATGTTATTTGATTACCTTACTCCTCCCTAGTTGTTGGCCAATGTCACCATCAGCCACCCTATTTACTGGAAAATCATTTCAGCATTTAAACCAGCCACCCTATGCCCATCGCATTAGCAATAAGTAATTCCTACAGCCACCCTATAGCCACCATGCTGACATCACTTTGTCCTCCTTGAGAAATAGCCAAAAACATCTTCAATTTGGCTCCAAAAAGCTGGTATAAATAGATCACTTTTATCTCAGCAGAAAAAGGTTGATTCTAGCTTGTTTCAACTTCCAAAAATATATTCACACATCAAAAAAAGCCAAATCCTGTAGCTCTTCATCCACCATCCAAAAACAATCCTAAAATACTCATTCCCCAACCATTACATATTCTAAAAATCATCCTCATCCATATCAGAACCAAAACCTCAGTATTTCTCTCTTTTTCTTGCTTATTAATAATAAGGAAAAGAGGAAAATTCAAGCCATCTCTACTGTTCCAATTACTTGGCCAAAGAGCAAAGTTTTGTTGGTATAGTTTCTCACTTTATCACTTTTATTTTTTGTTTTTCAGCATCTTCATCATTGAGTGAGCTTTTCATGTTTCCATCACCCTCTTAGGATTATCATGCATTATTGTGGCTTTTAGTTGTAATAGTTTAAGATTTGGATGCCTTAATACCCTTTTTATGTGCAAAATGCCTTATTTCATCCTAATTAGTTTGATATCTCTTGCTCATGCATTTTATGCCATGTCCATGCATCTTGTTATCCTTAATCCATGTATGAATCATTAGCCTAACACATTTCAAGCACATTTACACATTAACTTGCATGAATCATTATCATTTTCAGCATCCATATCATTTTTTTTCAAAGTGCATAACACTTTCTTTGTCTAGGCCATTAGTAAAATTGGCATCCCTATTCATGTTATGTGCCATCCCCTTGTATATTTATTGTCAAAATGCATGTTTGATGGCTGATAAAAACTAAATTTTGAAACCCCACTTAAGCTAAGCATGTTAACCTCAACCAATAAGGATTAGCATGGACTTCGCATTTTCCTTAAAGCTAGCAAAATATCTTAGGAAAAATTAAGTTTTCCAGATCTAGAATCTTAAACAAGCTCAAATCTTCTAATTTTGAAATGAAAATGGTCTTACAATTATTCCCTAAATGTTTATGTCTTTTCTTGAGTCAAAATCTTGAGTGGTACAATCAACAGGCTGTTTCATTGTCCCAAACTACTCCGAGGTTATGCAAATAGGCTTGTGATGCTCATGCCACTCTTTCCTTTTAGTCGTAGACGTTCGAATGTCAATGACTCGAGTCTGAACTCGTAGACATAAAAAATAAGAGATATTCCCTGCTTTGCTTTATCCCTTACTGGCAGCACAACTGTTGCAAATTGAAAAAACACTTTAAAATTCTAAACGTTTTTTCAAGAATTTCCTGATATTTTTCTATTAAAGCATGTTGAATTATCTTTAAAATGTTGTCTTATTACCCCCGAATCATTCCGGATGAGAGAGTTATGATTTTTCAAGTCTAAACTATCCAAAACCTCTAGAATTCGAACATGTATTTTGGTTGGGCCGTTCAGGCTCACTAAATGATTTTTCAAAATTTTTCAAACATTTTTCTAAAAGGTTCATGAAATTCCTTTTTCAGAAAGGTATTATTTGCAATTTTTTTGATACCAAATAAGTCTGGGGTGATTTTTCAAATTTTGACACACCTTGTCCCTTATATGCTTTGCCAGCAGTACTATTAATCCAAACTTGAAAATTTATTCTCCTAGAAAGTGACTTTTTAGGGTAGTGAAAATATTTTTAGGATGACCTTCATCGAGTTAACTTTCTAACGGTGTCTTATCCACCTTCTAAATCTTTCGAACCAATTTAGAATAAATTCGGGAAGTAAGACAGCGCGATGCTGTCCCCTAGTTTTGGTTTTGGTCAAAATTGAGTTGTTTTCCCAAATTTTGTCTCGAGACATTCAAGTGTCTCTATATCAACCCGATTAGACTTGAGAATATGTTTTGACCTCCTATAGGCTTGTATCAAGGCATAAACACATTTTACATCTTTACCATCCTCATTCACAATAATTTTTTTTGCCAAAAGTCTTCAAAATGCTCACCGTCTTCTAAATCACAAGGTTTTATGAACTAAATTCTTCCAACTCGACTTCTTTAAAGAAGCATTAGGCATGCCACTTTTGGGGATACTCTAACCCTACCTTTCCGAGGGGATACTCCAAATCTGTTTTTCAAAATTATCGAGATAAAAAAAACTTTCTTCTGTCAAAATGATTTATCATCCACGGGGAAACTTCAACCCCCACCTTCCGAGGGGATACTCCAACCCTGCTTTTCAAAATTTTCAACATTTAAAGAATTTTTTTTGTCAAAATTATTCATCATCCAAGGGGATACTCCAACCCCATTTTTTTCGAAGGGATACTTAAACCCTATCTTTTAACTATAATTAAATTTTTCTCCTTCTCGGATTTTCATGAATATATCAAACAAACCTCGTTTAATCAAGGAACCCAGATGCATCTCGAAATTTGTCGATTCGATTATTTTTGAATAATCGAAGCTAATTGCGAGATAAATTCCTATAGTCCACCAATTTTCTTATCATTGCGTTGAATGATCCATGTTATGTTACTTGATTTATTGCCTTACTAACAAGATTTTTTTGTGATGATTATTTGCATTCATTTTTTCAAAACATTTCAAATAAAATTAAAGGTAATGTTCCACGTAGGTATCTCTCCAGTGCCCAAAATGGAATATTCCATTTTCAAAGTAAAATTCAGAGGTTATTTTTATCGAAAATCTCTATATTCCCCATCTCTTCGGGGTGTATATGAGATTAAATCTTTTTCATCAAAACCTGAATTATTTTTATAAGATTTATGCTTTAAAAGGGGTTATATCAAAATAATGATGAGTTAAGATTGGAAGAATCAAAACTGAGATAAGACATGGCTAGTAAGGTACCAATTTTGGCCATCGTGAAGAGGTTTGTACCTCATTGTGCGTAACCAACTCCTGAACCCAACGACGAATCTTTGTACTAAGTAGACCATGGGATCGATGTTTTGAATTTCGTAACTCAAAACATAGTTTTCAATAGGCATCTGATCATGCTTAGCCCTAAATAATCGGTGGCAACTCCAAGCGTTGACAATTTCATGATGGCCATCCGAGACCAATAAGATGAGCGATTCGTTTTATAGTCTCCTTTACTGTATCATAAGTGGAGAATCTATACATTCTCGTTCTCATCACATCGCGAAAGAAAAGTCTTGATTAAGAAGACATTTTCAAGTCAAGAAAATATTTTAGGTCATGCGCATCCACGGATCTGCGAGGATCCACCCTAAGGTACATTGCGACATTGAGTAAATTGTTTGGTAGGGATTTTGGTTATTAATGTGTGGTTGTGGTGGCATCTAGATGATGGGAATAGGTAGTGTATGTTGATGGGTTGTTATGTCATTGGTGGATAGAGTGGGGTTCGAAGGCAATGCTAGTGGCATGGCCATAAATGAGAATGGTTTCTTGTGCTAGTAATGGTTATTATGAGAAAGATAGAGAGAGATAACTCCTAGCTATGTTAAAATTGTCTAGTTTTAAGGACTATCTTCCTCTAATTACAACTATGATTTAGGCTACACAACATGCTAGATTGAATGCATGGGTACTGTTAGTAGGTGTAGCTAGGTTAAGTATGAAAAGAGGGTTCAAGGAAAAGTGGTAAGCCAACTGATAGCGTGAATCATGCTGCCAACCCTTACCCAAACTCTTTTTTCTTAGTTATCATTTAATTTTAAAATTAAAATATTTAATGAACTAATTTGGGCCATGTTAACTTTAGGCCTAAATCCAAGAGA
>JBBYHO010529310.1:0-16822 GCA_038382025.1 Adansonia gregorii | reverse complement strand
GATTTGTAATTATCATTTTTTTAATATGATAAAGTATGAACTTTGCAGCCAATATTTGTGGAAGAAAATTTGAAAATAAAAAAGAAAGTTGATGTTATTTACATAGTATTAGAATATTAAGAATTAAAATTTTAATGGGTCATTTCTAAATCAATCTTAATATTTTTATTTTAAATCACACAATTGGATTGGATAATTAGCAAGTTCATTATGTTTTTATAAGTTTGTCATACTATCACCATAATAACTTTTGTTAAATTAGTTATTCCATCTTTTATGTTCAAAGACTAAAATTGTCTTTTAAATATATAATAATCTCTTAAACAAATAACAAATCGTTATATCAATTATGTTAATCTTAAAGTAAGAATTAACATAAATTGTATATTTTAATTATCATTGATATAGTCATGCTTTTCTATTTTAGGCAATGCTTGTCAGTGGCTTATCCAAAAAAATTGCATGTGAATGGGTATATATGTTGTTGAGTGTTGCTTTATATATATATATATATATATATAGACAAAATTTGGGAACTTGCTATGGTCATTCCTTGGTGGTGTCAATATCGTTCTTTATGAACACCCTTACTCTTGTAGATTAGTAGTTAGATTCCTGTGTATTTTTTATTATAATACTGCTGTTTATTGTACAATGTTTAACTTGTAACTCTGTCATGCAATCTCTCAGATCGGTTTGTACTAAACCATTGAGTAAAATATATGGCAGATATTAGGCTTGGGAAGATGACCTACTACTGCTGGGAAAGGAGGCTGTGGACCACCAATTTAGGAGGATAAGTGGTGTTTTGGAGGAGATTGAAGAGTGCTTGAATAAGATAGAAGAAGCAGTTGCTGGTCTCAAAGAAGATATTGCATCTATTAACAAGATTAATTGCTTCTTTGGTGCAATTCTGGTAGTTTTATATCTGTTTAAATTGCTTAAACATGTTGGGTTACTTTGAGTTGATGGTTTTCTGGCAATGTTTTTCGTACAAATACTACCCTACTTAATTCTTATTTTACATGTGTAGCTGACCAACCATTTTTGGTCTTAGCCTATGGAAATATACCTGACATACCCATATAATTTATTTTATCTATGACCGTGAGGCTATGAAAATCCATGTAGTGCTTATGAGTTTTTTTTGCTTCTATATCTATATACAATTCTGTTTCGATGAAAGTCCCTCGGTTAAATGACTGGATTTAATTTGAAACGAATTGGATTTCCAATTAACTTGATAATCCAGCCATGATTAAATGTTTTTCATGCTTAATTGAAACCATTTTAATAATTCAGATCCTAGCATTTGTTAATTACATGAAAGTGGGTTCATAAAAATTAAGTATCATGATATGGAATTTTATTCTATTTATATCACATAAGGCTATGCTTATCTTAATCCTTACTTTGGAAGGTCTAAGTACTAAATCTAAATGACACTTTTTGTGCTCATCCTTGTAGGAAGGGGCGTTGAAGCTTGCTGTTCTCACAGGTACAGAATTTGACAATCTTATCATGATCGAGAAAATGTATGAATGACTTAATAAGCATCAATTTCCTCGAATTTAATTTTGAAACCAGTTGGATTTTCAATTGCCTCGTTAATCCAGCCATGATTAAATGTTTGTTAGCTTTATTGAAATTATCTTAATAATGTAGACCATACGGTTTGTTAATTGCGTGAAATTAGATTTCAAACATTTTTTTTAATTAATCTCAATTTTCACAAAATTTGATTTTCAAAATTTAGCAAGATACTCCTGCATGATGCGTGAATGGTGAATTATTGTAATTAAAATTAAAATTACAATTATAAATTCATTTCATAGTATTGAAATGAAACGTATTCAAAATAAAAAATTTTTCATTTTAGCTTTTTATGAATCCACAGTATCATGGTTTCATTATATTTTTTATTTTCAATTTTAAAAGATAATTAATTAAATTAGAATGCAACAACAAAACTATTAAGAAAGTATACATTGCTTTTAACCATTATGAAATTAAAAGCCACAAAATGTAACTTCTAAAAAAATGAAAACAAATTTAAAACACAATTGATTAAATTAAAATGTAACAACAAAATATTTCGAGCAAATAATCATACTCTAATTTTTATTTGGCAAATAATCATCTTGATTACAGTAGTTCTCAAGAAGTGTTCATAGGCCGAGTTAAGTCAAGTTCAGGCTAGATCTCAGCATGATATTAATATTATTTACGCTTGCTTAAGCCTAATTTGACTTGAAACATGGGCTTCAAATTTTTCCCATTTCTGCACATATTTATAAATAAATAGTTAAGCCTATTTACACTAGCCCATGTTCTTTTTTCTAACTTAGTTTTTGAAATATATATATTTTTAAAAAATTTAATATTTAGTCATTTAATATATTTCTTTTAAGTTTGAAAATATAAATAACTTAACGCATTTTTCAATATATATATTATAATAATACATGTATGTTTTCTTGATATAATAAATATTACTTAATATAGAAAAATATATAATTAATATATATTATATAATTGTAAAATGAGTTCGATTGAGTTTAGTTTTGAAAGTTGGAGTTAAGGCTTGTTCTAGTTTTTAAACTGGCTTAATTTTTTGCCTAAGCTTAATTTTCAAGTTAATATTTTTACCTAAACCCTCTAAAATATCATGCAAGCTTTTGGGTCAAATGGTGGGTAACCCCACCAATGGACACCACTACTCTCAAGCTACCAAAATTATCATTATTTATTAGAACACAAACCTAGAAATACAACATAATATATAGACTATTGATCAAATTAATTACATATAAAAATAGATAATCTCAAATCAACTTAATTAAAAAATTTAGAAATCCCCACTCGAATAAATAGGGCCAAAATATATCTTTTTCCCTTTTTTTATAAATAGGGTATTTTAGGTTTCTTAAAATAAATTAATTTAACAAAATAATTTTTTATTTGACATCTTATTAATTTTATTAATTTAATAATATTATAGAAAAGCATTTTTTATAAGTGTCTAATTTATGATTATTTATTTTAATTAGTATAATTTTTATAAATATGTACAAAATTTTCTCAATATGCTAAATAATATAAGCTATCCCTCATCTCATAGATCTTAACATTTATATCTTAAGATTTCAACTTAACTCTTAGGATTTTGAAATTCGTGAAAATTAAAGGTAAATAAAGTCTCTTTGCAGACTTCTTATAAAAAATTAACTAATAAGATAATCACTTTTAATATTAATAAATATTTTCTAATAATTTCAATATTTAAACGTTAAAACATATGATTCAACAAAAATGCTTTCAATTAAAAACTTTTGGGATGTTTTTATGAAAAAGCTTTATATTTCTTTATATAGTTCAAAGTTATATCTCTATGTGTAGAAATATAATTAAGTTATTGTATTGTTTATCTTGATAAACGATAACTAAATATATAATTTGCTTTAGAATAGGAATTGATTTTAAACATTTTACTATTTTTAAATTTAAATTGAAAGACAAAACCAACGTTTCTAAAAAATTGGTACTTTTATGATTTTTTAGTTTCTTATTATATTATTAAAAACGCATGCATTGATGCATTTCTTCTATTTATATAAGTTTTAATTTTTGCAACCAGCTAATTTATTTTAGCATCGTAACCAACATAAAATTTAAATTTTATGTACTTTCCTATATATTTGCAAAATTTTGCACTTTAATATAATTAAAAATCTTATGTCCAATTTACATTTACCCAATTTACATGCTTTTTTGATTCATGCTTTTCTGAAGCTACATTTATTATTGAAAGATGATGAGCTCTTCCTTGTTGATATCACCCTTAGTTGTGATTCTATTGCTTCTTTTTGGAGTTGAATTCATTACTAAACTGAATTACTATTTAAGCAGAAAGATTCTATTACATAATACATATCCCTGGAACTACAGCTTACCATCAATTAGCCGCTGCTTATTGCGTGCGTGTACAATGTACTTAGGAAGTTGAACCAAACTCAAAGGTATTTTGGAATAAATGTAGTTTACATGTTTGACTTGGATTTCATTATAAACGACAAGTTTATCGAGAGATATCCGACCTGCCTTAGATCTGCATTTGGGCATATTTGTTCTTGATTTTTGCTTTTTGATAATGGTGTTTAGGGATACTATGCCACTGCTATATAATATATTTGCTATCAAGGAAGGTGTGCCTATTGATATGATTGGCATTATCTGTTTATCATGAGAACCTATCTCCCTAAAGTTTTGAATATCAAGTTTACTTATGACATTGCTTTCTTACCTTTTTTTTTTTGCAGCGTTACATAATATTATTTGGTAATATATAACTTATATAAACTGAATAACATGCCACCGGGGAAATGCTTTGCTAACCCTAGGGAATGGAGGGCACTTAGCCATGTATTTTGGCTCTCCAGTAAATAAGTCATTCATCATGAGCAATGTGGTGAAAGTTTCAAGTCCACTTAACTTTAAGTACATTGTTTATGCAAGTTCTACATAGGACTTGTTGGGTTCAAAAAGAACCTCACATGTTCTGTTAACACTTTCTCTCATGGCTTTAAGAATGATGGAGGAGATTTCCAAGAAGTCGTCAAAGTTGACAATTTAAAATATATCGTGTCTGAACTTGTTGCAAGTGCAAGTCTTTAAGCTTTCAAGTAATTGCTATAGTTTTTTTTATTAAATTTTTATGCCCTTAATAAAGTTATTAGTGATTTACCTATTGCTCTTCTCTCAAGATCTTGTATGCATTCATTTTCTTTTCCTTGTAGGGTATCCCTACTATGATTTGTGTAAAGCACAAGTTCCAATGGATAATTATTTGAAGTTAAGCTCAAAACCTTGAATAATCTAGCTTCTTCTTCCCTTGTTAATTTTTCTTTATGCTGGAACATTTAATAAATCTGATATGACGTAGGAGTATTAGTATCTGAAATGAGGATTTTGATTTTTGCCATAAAGAATGTACTATACACCGTGAAACAAATTATGAAATTCTAAAATCAAACATCCCTTTTAAGTGTTTAATTTTATATAAATTATTCTTCTATCTAAATCTTTTCTAATTAATTTTTATGATTATCATAAGTATTTATTTTTTATTTTACAAGATTTAATTGGATGAAAAATACAAAAAAAGCAGAAATTGGCTAAGTTAGGGAATTTATGTGGGTTCTGAATTTAGTGAGCTGATCTTTGAGAAATTTGATCACACTTGAAGAAGTTGGAAGATAAAGTTTTACTTAGATTAAGAGTTTGAAAGCTGAAGTAATTACCTTTATAGATTATATCTTATATAATTATTTATCTCTTGGATAAAGGAAGAAAATCAGCCCACAAATCCACTTTTATAGCTACATTCAGAAAGAAGATTGCACATAACCGCTCAAGAGATCAAGATAAAGATTAAAGATTAACTTTTGATTTTTATTTTGATAAATTAATGTAACTATCTTTATCCTTAGCTTTAGTTGAATTTTTCCCTATAAATAGAGTGGGTTAAACAGTTTTGATCATCTTATTCTTACTTTCTTCCTCTCTATTTTATTCATTGTTTTCTAAACTATGTCTTTAAAAGTTTTTTGTTTGGTAGTAAAAAGATTTGCAAGCTTTTGTATTATTCATCAGAAGAAATAAATGAAGTTATTTTCAAAGTTATTTTTTTACAATATCTTGTGTTTTTCTATTTAAATGTCATGATTATATGATTTCAACTTCTAGGATGCATATTAGTGGTTTTCTCGTATTTAATCTAGTGCTAGTTTAATTAATCAAATACGTAATAATTTGATTAGTTTTACATAAGTAGCAAATAACTCTAATAAGGATGGTTAAGTTTTTAAATTAATCAAATACGTAATAATTTGATTAGTTTTACATAAGTAGCAAATAACTCTAATGAGGATGGTTAAGTTTTTATTTTAAAAGTTATGAAAAAAATAAGTCTTTCTTAAATAAAATCAGCTTTAGATTTTGGTAGATTGAATCAGTTAAACTTTCTTAGTTTTTAAAGCTATCTTTTAATTATATTCTAAAGCTGTTTTTAAGGTAGTTAAATGATAAGGTTTAATCATAGTGTTTAACTTTGTTAATTAGGATGTAAGGCAAAGTAAGGAAGTAAATACGTGTTTGATTCCATGGCTGATTTATTTGTTTAAAAAAATGCATAACAGTTTTCAATAGTTGATATAATACACTAGTAAGTAGTATCAATTTACTACCAAAGTCTTTTCATCATTGATTTTTTTCACTTAAACTATTTTCAAGGTTTTTTTTATTTTGTTTTAAATCAAAAACAATTTAAAACCCCTGTTTACTTTTATTGTTTTTTCTCAACTAGATTTTATCATTTCTCCTATCACTTCATTTCTTTTCTTTCTATTCTCAAAATCAGTTTTGCACTTCTAAAAGTCCATATGGGATAGGATCTTTACTTTCCCACACTACAAATCTAAAATCAAGCTAAAGGAAGTAAGCATTATAAATGGGTAGCATCGACAATTGTCATGTTTTTGGCGCCATTGTCGGGGACCTATTAGTTAAGTATAATTCTAATTTTGTTATTTCTTTTTTATTAGATTTTATTTATTTGTTCATTTTACAGGTACATGTCCTTTGAAGACACAAGGATTCATAGGATAAAGCAATTCATTCAACAAATCGAATCTTCCCCAAGCTTCAAAGTAGTAAAAGCAATTGCACAAGAATCTTTGGCTTCTACATCCTCTCCAAATCAATCACCTCCAAGGATGCTATCCATCCATTCTTTGGCTTTCTCGAGTGCTTCAAGAGTAAAAATCATAGTCATTGAATAGAATGTTTGAAAGTAGACACTAAAGGAGCTTGCTACTCTAAATATCATATATCAACCTCTTTGCATTAATTTTCAATTTACAACAACCGTTTGAACTCAAATCTAGTCTTATTCACTTACTATTATCTTTCATGGTCTCGCAGGAGAAGATCCAAATAAACACCTTAAAGAGTTTAATATGATCTGTTCGAGAATAAAACCACCGAAGGTGACAGAAGATCAAATAAAGTTGAGGGCTTTCCCATTCTCTTTAGGAGATTTGGTGAAGGATTTACTCTACTAGCTTCTCTTCGGATCATGACTACTTGGGACATAATGGCAAGGCTCTTTCTAGAGAAGTATTTTTCAACCTCCAAGGTTGCAACCATTAGAAAATAAATTTGTGAAATAAGGCAAAATCAAAGGGAGACATCATATTGGTATTGGAAAAGATTCAAAAAGTTGTGCACAAACAGCCCTTATCATCATATCTCGGAGCAACTTTAGATCCAATACTTTTACGAGGGCTTACTTCCTATGGAATGAAACATGATCGATTCAGCTTCTGGAGGTGCAATGGTTGACCAAACACCCAATAAAGCAAGGCCATAATTTCCAACATAGCAGCCAACACTCAATAATTTGGCATAAAAACTAATAATCCCATAAGGAATGTCAGTGAGGTGAGTACACAATCCTTGCAAAACTAAATTTCTGATCTTAATTCACTCATGCCTCAAATTGCTATAGGAAACATGCAAGTAAAAGTATGCAAAATTTGTTAAATCCAAGGACACATGACTGATATATGCCCTAACCTCTAAGAGGACTATTTAGAGAATGTCAATGCAATTAGTGGATTCCCAAGACAAACACAAAGGAAATATAATCCATTCTCTAACACCTATAACCTCAGATGGAGAATTCATCCCAACTTTAGTTATGGGAATCAATGAGGCAGAAATTTTAACTTTTAACAAGGAAATCTATCGACCTTTCAATATCAACCTAGAACACAAGCTTCTACAGAATCTAGTAACTTTCTTAAGAATATTGTAAAAATGCTTACAACTAATCAAGTTAAGTTCAATAGGAAAATGATACAAGACTTATCAATTTGGAGAGATAAATAAGCTAAATTGCAATATCCTTAAGTAAGTAAGAAAGTCAAGGTTTGAGAAAGTTACCTTCATAAACAGTGATCAATCCAAATAAGGTAGTTAATGTTGTAACTCTCACTTGCACAAAAAAAGGAAAAGAAGTAGGCCAACTAGATACAGGTAAGGCTAAATTGGAACATAGGAAAGTAGTGGAACCTAAGACACTTCCAAAAACCATGACATACAAGGTAGTGCCTAACTTTGTCAATTCTGGTTTTAAAATTTTACCTCTTTTTCCTAGTCATTTTGCTAGGTCTAAAAAGGAAAAGTTGGAGAAAGACATACTAGACACTTTTTGGAAGGTTCAAGTGAACATACCTCGTAGATGGTATAAAGTAAATACCTAAGTGTGCTAAATTCCTTAGAGAGATATGTACAATAAAAAGAAGGCATAAGGTTAATGAAACAGTAAGTTTAGGAAAAATATGTCTACAATGATTTAAAGATAGCTACCCCCAAGTGTAAGGATCAAAGTTCAATTACTATTCCTTATAGAATAGGAAATACAAGTTTTAAAAGGGTAATGTATGATCTAACATCATCCATTAATGTCATGGCTAGGTCTATATTTAATAAATTGAACCTTAGAAACTTAAATAAAACTAGTGTAATCATTCAACTGGTAGATAAGTTAAATGTATACCAAAATGGTGTGGTAGAGAATTTCTTACTTCAAGTCGATAATTTCGTATTTTCAGTTGACTTTATATTTTAGACATGAAAGATGAATTTTTTATTAATTCAGCACTTATTTTCTTAGGAAGGCCATTCATGAAGATGGCTAAAACTAAGATAGATATTCATAGTGGTATTCTTATGATAGACTTTAACGGTGTAGTAATTAGTTTTAATATTTTTGATGCCATGAAATATCCAAGTGAAGTACAGTATTATTGATTTGATTGTTCAAGATTTTTTAATTTAGGTGAAATGATGAGCTTCAAATGGACATTAGCCAAGGATTAGAAAAGGACAATTTTGAAAAAATTATGCAAAATACTGCTTTGGAAATTGATACCATGACTTTAAATTCTTTAACTCCTCTCTTTAAAAAGTTAAATGTTTTATTTATAGATTTGCCTATTACTTGTAACAAACTTTTACTTTTTGTTTTGCAAGCAACAAAAGTGGAATTGAAACAATTACCCAAGCAATTAAAGTGTGCATTCTTAGGAGAGGGAGAAACTTTGCCAATAATCATAGCTAAAGACCTAACTTTGTTATAAGAGGAAAGGTTGACAAGAGTTCTGAAAGAACTTAAGTCAACAATTAGATGGACTATTACCGACATAAAAGGAATTAGCCTTTCAACTTGTATGCATCAAATTTTAAAAAAGAAAATATGCAAAACCAAGTAAAGCAGCTCAAAAAAGACTAAACCCATCCATGAAGGAAGTGGTGATGAAAGAGATCTTGAAGCTACTTGATGCAGGGGCGATCTATCCAATATCAAATAGTAAATGGGTAAGTCCTATACATATGATGCCAAAGAAAAGTAGGATAAAAATGGTTACAAATCAAGGCAATGAATTAATTCCTACCCGAGTTCAAAATGGCTGGAAAGTTTTTATGGATTAGAGGAAACTAAATGCAATCACTAGGAAGAACCATTTCTCATTACCATTCATTGATTAGATGTTATAAAGATCGACGGGTAAATTACATTATTGTTTTCTTGATGGATATTCTGGTTATAACCAAATTATGATTGCAGCATAAGGCCAAGAGAAAATGACTTTCATTTACCTTTTTGGCACATTTGCATATAGACTCATGCCGTTTGGTTTATGCAATGCACCAGTCATATTTCAAAGGTGTATGGTAAGCATATTTTCTAATTACATGGAAAAAATAATTAAAGTGTTTATGGATGATTTTACAGTATATGGAATTTTTTTTGGATGCATTCTTAGAAACCTTGCACTTGTGCTAGACGGATGCATAGAAACTAATCTAGTGTAAACTATGAAAATAACCATTTTATAGTTCAAAAGGGAATAGTTTTAGGGCATGTTGTATCTTCTAGAGGAATTGAAGTTGATAAGTTTAAGATAGAGATTATTCAATCATTAACTTACCCCATATATGTGCAAGAAGTTCATGCTTTTTTTGGGCATGCAGGTTTATCAAAGATTTCTTAAAGATAGCTTCACCTTTATGCAAATTACTAGTAAAAGATGTTAAGTTTATATTTGATGATTCTTGTAAAGTAGCTTTTGATAAGTTAAAAGAGTTGTTAACTTCAACCTCCATTATCTAGCCCCCTAACTAGAACTACCTTTTGAGATAATGTGTGATGCAAGCAATCATGCCTTAGGTGCAGTGCTAGGGCAATGGGTTGGAGAAGCCCTACATGTCACTTATTATGCCTTAAGAACTTTAAATAGTACTTAATGCAGCTATACTATTACGAAAAAAACTATTCTTTATTATTTTTGCCTTGGAAAAATTTTGATCTTATTTGCTTAGAATTAAAGTGATTGTGTATTCTGACTATGCAGCCATCAAATCCAAAAAGGGGGCCAAGCCAAGACTTATCAGATGGATTCTTTCATTGTATGAATTTGACTTGAAGATCAAAGATAAGAAAGGAGCTGAAAATTTGGTAGCCGATCATCTTAGTATTGGAGTGTAAAGAAAATTCATTACTGCTAGATGATATATTTCTAAATGAGAAGCTATTTGCCATGAAGAATGCTACACCTTGGTATATTGACATTGTCAACTTCTTGGTGCTAAATCATTACTAAATGATCTATCTAAAGCTTAAAGAGAAAAGATAAAAAGTGATGCCAAGTACTACATTTGTGATGAACCATATCGATGAAAGCATTGTTCTGATTAGGTAATAAGAATATGCATGCCGACAATTGAGTTTCAGTCTAGTCTAACTTTTTGTGACACTTATGCGTGTGGAGGGCATTTTAGATCTAAAAGAACAGCTCATACAGTTTTAGAATGTCATTTTTTTGGCCAATCTTATTTCATGATGCTTTCAAGTTTTGTATAACATGTGAACAATGCCAAAGGGTAGGTAATTTAACTCATAGACATCAAATGCCATTATCCCCAATTCTAGTATATAAAATTTTTGATGTATGGGGCATAGATTTTATAATTCAATTTCTTAATTCTTTTGGTAACATTTACTTATTACTTCAGTTGACTATGTCTCAAAGTGGGTGGAAGCAATAGTCACCAAGACTAATGATTCTAAGGTTGTTATAAGTTTTGTTAAAATTAACATTTTTAACAGGTTTGGAATACCTAAGGCTCTCATCAGTGATAGGGGCACTCATTTTTGCAACTGCATAATTCAAGCTCTATTGAATAAGGATCATGTTACACACAAGGTGTCCACCGCATATCATCCCAAAATAAGTGGACAAGCCATGTCTATTATTGAAAAGACGGTTAACATAAGTAAGAAGGATTAGAGTCTTAGATTGAATGATGCTTTATGGGCTTATTAGACTACTTATAAAACACCAATAGGGATGTCTCCTTATAGGTTAGTGTTTAGTAAGCCATGCCATCTATTGGTGGAATTAGAGCACAAGGCTTTTTGGGAATTAAAACAATGTAATCCTGATATGTATGACACCGATTTACATAAAAAGTTTCAAATACAAGAGCTAGAAGAGATTAGTAATGATGCCTATGAAAATTCATAAATTTACAAGGAAAAAACAAAGGCATTTCATGATAGGAAGATTTTAAGGAAAACTTTTGATCTTGGACAGAAGGTTTTATTTTCCACTCACGGCTCAAGGTTTTTCTAGGTAAACTTAGTTCTAGGTGGATAGGTCCTTTTGTTATTACTAACGTATTTCCTCATGGTGCAGTAAACATTAAGAGTTTCGAAAGCAATAAAGAGTTCAAGGTCAATGGTTATCGACTTAAGCCATTCTATGAAGGATTCCAAGAGAACGGTGGAGCAAGTGGAGTTCAAAGATTCAGTGTATGTTTGGGATGGAAAAAGGTCAAGCAAACGGCGTTAAACAAGTAGCTGCTTGGGAGGCAACCTAAGTTTCAAAAAAAAAAAAGATTTGATTTCTTTTTTTTTCACTTTAGTTTTATATTTTCTTAGTTTTCATATTTGTTTATACATTGGGGGCAATGTATGTAATAAGTGTGGGGGGAGATTAATTGCATAGTGTTTCAAATTCTAAATTTTTTTCTTCTTTTTTTGAAAATTAATGTTTTCTTTGGTTTTTTTTAAAGTTTGATGAGTTCATGCATGGATTAAATGAGAATATGCTTGAATAATATGACTTTTTGAGCTAACTCTATTAGATTGACAAAGATAATCAACCTTTTAGATGATGATATTGAACATTAGCATGCTAAATCTTGGTGATTATAAGACCCTTGTGATTTTGAGCTTAAAAGATTGATTATCTTTGTCAATCTAATTTATTTGTTGTGAGTATCAATTCATGTTATTTTAACATTAGAACTTGCTTTAAATCTCATTAAGATTACATTTGTTTACATGCAAGTATGAAAGTGATGAAGGCACTTAAGATGGAAACTACTTGAACCTAAATAGCCTACCCTGTATTATATCCTTTAGTGAACCTATTTAAGCCTAATGTTAACTTTTCTTTGTTTAAACCATGTTTAAGGCTAAAATCATAAAACAAAATATTCTACCTATTGTGGAGTATTTAGTTACATGTTTGATTTTTGTAAGAGTAAAATATGAAAATGGTGAATTCATAAGGCTTGAGTTTGAAAAAAAAAAACAAAAAGAAGTAGTTGGTATATGGGCTATGGAATCATGTATGAAAGCTTCATGAAACAAACAATTGAGTAAAAACTGAGAATAAAGTCAAAGTCAAAAAAAGGTGTTCTCATGTGATAAAAAAAAAAAGTAAATTTAACATTCAAAATGGCTAAAAAGAAACTAAGTATGCAGTTTGAATTTTGAATTTTGAAGTTATATTTTTTATTCAACTTTGTGCTCTACTAGTTTCTTTTTCTTTAGTTGCCCTTTGTTTATCCATTCTTTGTTGCTACGATCCCTATACCTTAGCCCCATTACAACCATGTTAAAGACCTTCTGATTTGTGTCAGGATATATCACAAGGAATGGAGATGAGATGAATGAGGAAGCATATGGTAGTGCATGTTCATGGATTATGTTTGAGAGAAACACTAAGCCTAAACACTTGTGTGATATTGAGTGCATATCTATTGAGCATGGCCAAGATAAGCATAATAAGTCATTCATAACAATCTCTTATCTACGCTAGGTGTTAATCTTATGAAAGAAAATTTTTTTTCTTGCTATATTCTTTGTTTTTGACATGCATGAAAGATTTAGAGTTTCCTTGCATGTAAGATTAGTTTAGGTCTAGTTTGCAAAAGGACTAGCAAAGTCTAGATAGGGGAATTTGATAAGTGTTTAATTTATATAAATTATTCTTTTATCTTAATCTTTTCTAATTATTTTTTATGATTGTCATAAGTATTTATATTTCTTTCCTATTTTGCTGGATTTAATTGGATGAAAAATACAAAAAAAAGTAGAAATTGGCTAAGTTGGGGAATTTATGCGGTTTTGAATTCTAGTGAGCTGATCTTGGAGAACTTTGATCACACTAGGAGAAGTTGGAAGATAAAGTTTTGCTTGGGTTAAGAGTTTGAAAGTTAAAGTAATTTCCTTTAAAGATTATATCTTAGATAATTATTTATCTCTTGGATAAATGAATAAATACAAATCCAACTTTATGGCTACATTCAAAAAAAAAAAAAGATTGCACATAACTTCTTAAGAGATCAAGATAAAAATTAGAGATCGATTTTTTATTTTTATTTTGATAAATTAATGTAATTATCTTTGTCCCTAGCTTTAGTTGAATTGTTTCCCTATAAATAGAGGGGGTTAAACAGTTTAGATCATCTCATTCTTACTTTCTTCCTCTTTATTTTATTCATTGTTTTCTAAACTATGTCTTTCTAAGTTTTTTATTCGGTAGTAAAATGATTTGCAAGCTTTTCTATTATTCATCATGAGAAATAAATGAAGTCATTTTCAAAGCCATTTTTTTTACAAATATCTTGTGTTTTTTTATTTAAATGTCATGGTTATATGATTTCAATTTCTAGAAAGCATATTAATGATTTTCTCGTATTTAATCTAAAGCTAGTTTAATTAATCAAATATGTAATAGTTTGATTAGTTTTATATGAGTAGCAAATAACTTTAATGAGGATGGTCAAGTTTTCATTTTAAAAGTTTTAAAACAATACAAGTCCTTTTTAAATAAAATCTACTTTTGATTTTATTAGATTGAATTAGTTAAACTTTTTTACTTTTTAAAGCTATCTTTTAATTATATTGTAAAGTTTTTTAAGGGTAGTTAAATGATAAGTAGCACCACGTGCTAGACCTTTAAACTTCGAATGATTCGAAGGGCATAGCGTGCTTGACTTAAAAATAAATGATGGTTAGTTATGGTTAACCCTTCGAGCTATCCCTTGATTGAGATTTGGTTTAGGTGTGATTAGATGAAGGGGATAGGAACCATCAGAAGAGTTGCTCATCCAACTAGACCCAGATGGCCATTACGAAATGGCCATAAACTTAGGGTCACCATTGATCATTTTCGGCTAGGCAAGATCAGATGCCTATTGAAAACAATTTTATGGGTTACGAAACTCAAAACGCCGATTTTAAGGTCTACTAAGTCCAAAGATTCATTGGTTGGGCTTGGGAGTTGGTTACATGCAGGGAAGGACTACTATCCCCACGATGCTTGAAATCGGTACCTACTAACTATATCTCATTTTGGTCTTGGTTAAATTGGTTCCATTTGGTCTCTATTTATATATAATCCTCTTTAATGCATGAAGTTTTGGAAAATGTGAATCTAGGGTTCTTTATTAACGAAACTTACATCACCTATGTGCCTTAGAGATTTGAGAAACATAAGGATTTTTTTATGAAAATGATGTTCGAATTGGATTTTAGAAATTGGATGTTTCGTATTAGGCACTAGAGAGATGCTAACATGAAACATCACCTCGTAAATTTCATTAGAAAATGAATTTTATATATGAATGCATAATAACACAACAAAAGGAAACAAGTTGTTGAGGCGAAAAATAAGAAATATAATGATATTATAAACAAGCAGTCACAAACAAAAGAACATAAAAAAAGGGGTGATCGAAATGTATCTCATAATTGCTTTCAATTATTGAAGAATAACTCGGATGACATTTTAGAGACCAGGTTGGATTTAGTGGTAATTTGAAGAACAAAGACAATTTTTATCAAAATAGTTTAAGGCATCCATAAGAGAGAAAATTTTAAGTTTTTGAGGTAAAATCACGATTAGAGTATCTTCTTAGAGAAGTGGGGTTGGAGTGTCCCTTAAAATAGATTTATGAAAATAGTTAGGAATAAAGAATTTTTTTATTTTTTTTAAAAAAGGGTTAGAGTATCCCTGCGAAGTATTGGGGTTCAAATATGCCCAAAGTTAGGAAAACATTTAGCAACTAGAAGAAAATTTAACTTTGATTAAAAAAAGGGAGTTGGACTATCCCCTTTAAGTAATGGAGTTAGAGAGTATCTCCACTAGCGAAAATTTTAATATGAAATCATATTTTTTTATTTTAACCTTGATCCAAGTGTAGACATTTAATTTCGTCCGACCCCTAAAAAAACTTCAAATTCTATAACTAAGCCCGATGAGCCTAATAATTCTACCAAGCCCATTCTTGATTGTTCATTGAGCCCATTCCATTCCCTAAAGGCCTATCAAGCCCATTTTAATACCCAATTTCCTAACGAGCCCACTAATCTTTTTCTTTTTAATTTTATACCAATGATTAAATTTTTTATTAATTTTTATGAGTTTTTGATTAGAATTTCTACATGATTAAATTCTTCTTAGGATTTATCATGAGAATTCATTCATTTATTTTTGAACCTTACTATTTATTTATTTAGTTTTCCAAATAGAACTTTCAATTAGGATTTTCTTGCAATTTGATTACATTAATTTCTTTACTTCCAATATTTTTTATTTTTTTTGTAAATTTATAATTTTATTTTGCTTTAATTTTTCCAATTTAGTTACACGAAATATAATTTGGTTGGAATTAAACCATTTTCCAACTAATTTAGTTTCATTCCAACTAATTCCATCAAATTAACTAAAACCATCATTTCACCTAAAATAGCATAATCATGACAATAGGTAGGGTGGCTTGTATGAAAAGATGGAAAAGCATTATTGCTTTGTACAACCTAACAAGTAAGCTCACAAAAAAAAATAAAAAAATAAAAAAAAAAAGAAAATAAGGTGATTTGATGGAAACTTTCGGCCAAAGAGGATTTGAAATCCTCCCCTCTATAAAGAGGGGAGGATGCTATTTCAAAAAAAAAGCTTGAAAAAAAATAGGGAGAGTTTTTAAAAAAAAGTGAAGAAAATAGATAAAAAATTTTCAAAGCTTTGTTAAGGTAAATCTCTACTTTAATCTTTGAATTTTTGTTTGTTTGATACATTTTCCTTCTCTTTGATGAGCCAAAAATATGCTTAAGTTCATGGATTTTTATCCATGTTGAAAGAGAAAGCATAATGGCCATGAATTAATTTTCTTGATTTTATTTATTTTTTTCCTTTTTTTTAGTAAATTATTTTCTTCATGAATCATGTGTATGTTGATATGATGTTGGTTTTGGTGTTGTGTTTATCACATATATGTTCTTATATATTTTATTTCTTTAAGTATTTTCTCGTTATCATGGTGAGAGTACATGTTTATGTGCTTATTTTTGTGATTTTATCATATAATGGTGCTAATTTGTGTTAAATGAAATGTGAATATG
>JBBYHO010529289.1:0-16832 GCA_038382025.1 Adansonia gregorii | reverse complement strand
GATGAGTATCGATACTGACCCCATGAGTATCGATACAGGGCTTGGCAGTAGCCTACGTTTGGCTAAAACCCTCATATTTATCGATACAAAGGTATCTGTATCGATACAAATAGAGAAATATCGATACTAAGGATTCAGTATCAATACAGCATGTTGTAACGGTAACTTTTTGAACTGTGTATCGATACTACTGATGTTGTATCAATATTTTAGTGCGGGATTGAACGGGAATCAGCATTTATGAAGGCTACAACGACTCTCCAACCACCACATTAAATGCTCAACGTCCATAAATCAATTTGCAGCTATGAATAGAGGTTCCAAACAGCTGATGAGAGAAGATATAAACCTTATTGAATCATTCAACATCAAAAGCTCAAAATCATCATTTTTTTTTTGTATCAATTTGTACTCTTGTATCTCATTCTCCTTGTACTAAAATTCTAGCAAACATCCACCTACTAGAGGTTCAATTAGTTCACAAAATACTTCTTTCATTTCACAAAAAGGGTTGAGTGAAAGTGAGTGAAAATACTTGAGAGTTTGGGGTATAATTCTCAAGGGTAAAAGGTTCTATCTAAGCCTTAAAAGATAGTTTGTGTAAGGTTATACCTTATCCTTAAAGGTGAAAAATTTCATTGTGAATTGTGGAAATTACCTTGGTAAGGAAGTACCAAGAAGAGAGGACGTAGGTGCCGAGTTAAAGGACCGAACCTCTATACATCCTTTATTGATTTTTCTCTTTTCCTTACCTTGTTTAAATTTTCAATTTTACAAAGTCTTTATAGAACCAATTCACCTCCTCTTGGTTCAATCTCTCCATTAAAGCTAACAGTTTATTTTTTTAAAATTAAAAAAAATCTTGACTTCTTATTTAAAAAGGATATCTTGCTATTAAAATAATTCGTAAACTTTCTCACATATTCTGGTAGAAACCCTATGTATTAATTTAATTAGGAGACATTGCCTTAAAATGATCTAGGAATGCTAAACTAATCTTGAAAATTCACCTATGGCATAAAACATCTTGGTGAATAAAATTACTAAAAGGCCGCAAAGGTATATCTTCGACGTGAATGTATCTTGGTAACCTTAATAGACCTTAAAATGACCTAGGAAGGCTAAAGTAATCCTAAAAATTCACCTTCGGCATAAAAGCATTCAGATAAAAAAATTATCAAAATGCCCTTAAGGTTTACTTTCGAGGTGAAAGTATCTCGGTAACCCTAATAAGCACTAAAATGATGAAAATTGGATAACCTATCCTAAATATACACATTTGGTGCAAAACCATCCCGGTTACTATCTAGGACTTGATTTTAAAAAAATTACCAAAATACCTCTAGGGTATACCTTTGATGTGAAAGTATCCTTCTAACCCTAACAAGCACTAAAATAATGAAAAGTAGAGGAATTTAGTGTAAATGGAAAAGCTAAAATTTTAAGTTTGAATTACGATGCAAAATTTGCAAGCAAGCCCCTAAATTTTTGAAAATTACATTTCGTATTCTTTAAAAAATGAACAAATACGAAAAGTTTTAAAAATTTCTATATCCCTGCAAAAGGCCATAAAATTAAAGAACTCTTTAAAACTGGTAAAATATCTATTTTGCCCTTTAAATATAAGCATTTGCTATTGAGTCCCTAAACGTTATAAAATTTTCATTTTAGTGCCTACATAATAAAATAACCTAAAAAAATCATAAAAATCACATGCAAATAAATATGAAAAATACAGCAAAAACTCAACCTTTCACATATGTTCATCCTCAACATACCCGATTAGCAACTAGATTACCAAAAAGCTCTTTTTTTTCACCATTTTCTTGCTAACAATAGCAAAAAAAGGTAAAGAACTGAGCTTAAAGTTATTGCTTTATATAAAAAAAAGAAACTTAAAGCCTTTACTAGTATATTTTTTATCTTTTCCCATGTATTTTCTATTTTGATCATCCATTTCATTTTAGTGAACCGTTCATATTGCCATGACCTTCATAAGACTCCCATACATCTTTATTGCCTTGGTTGTGGTAGTCTTAGGATCTTGATGACCCTCTTGACACCTGAATATTGTTAGATATATAAACTTACCATGATTCATTTTCATCATTACACAGCCTCTGTTCATGCATCTTTTGCCATGTCTCTTCCATATTCACATATCCATTACATATTTAAGTGGTCAACTTGACATATCTTGGCATGTTCAAACATTTTCTAGTGTTTTAAGGAGCCTCATGAAATAAAAATCCTATCTTGACAACTCCAACATCCATTTCTTTGTATAAAGATGTTTATATCATCTCCATGCACCCTATTTCTCTTTTTTTTTCATCTATGTCCCATTTCCATGTCAGAATGTCATCTTTGCTTGTTTACATGTTTAATCCATGTTTATCTTTATATTTTGTTGTATTTTGTTCGTGATATCTCCATTAAAATGCTTGCTTGTCTCTTACAAAGTAATTTTTAGAAAAATCCCTAAGTTAAGTTCATGCTACCTCCTATAGATGAAGAATAGCATGGGCTTAATGCTTTTATTAAATTGGTCTCCAAATCTTGGGGGTAAATCAACATTTCAGCTCTAGATTTCATGGTGAAATAAGTTTATTTAAAAAAATCCTTTTTAGTATTAAACATTGATCTTGAGTCTCATGCTCATTTTGGTGAGATGGTCAATAGGTTGTTCCATCATCCCCAACTACTCCGAGATTATGGAATGAACTTGTGAAGCCCGTGTTACTTTTTGCTGTGGATGTTCAAACATCCTAGCCCAAGATACTATCCAAAAAATCAAAATATCGAATAATCCTCAAGTTTTTGCTCTAGCAGCACTATAGTTCAATTTTGAAAAATTATTTTCGCGCCACAAAATATTTCCTTTGATTTTTCTAGTATTTTTTTCTCTACAGGGTATCAAATTATCTTTCTAACAGTATCTTATATGCCCTCGGATCACCTTGGACAAGGGAGTTATGATTTTTTGAACCTCTATTATCTGAAACCCTTGGAACCAACATGCAACATTCTGTTTGGGCCATTTCGACCCATGAGGTGATTTTCACTAAATTTTTAGATATTTTTTTGACAAAGTTCACAAAATTTCTTCCCGGAAAGGTATTATCTATGATCTAACGTTCCCGGATAAGCTTAGAATGATTTTTCAAAATCAATCATGCCCTTTTAATTTTACATGCTGCTAGAGCTGAGACAAACTTAAGTTCAAAAATTAATTCTACCTAAAAAGTGAATTTCTAGAATTCTTCGAAAATTTTTATATTAAACCTTGTTGAGTTACCTTTCCAACAGTACCTCATTTTCCCTCTTAAGTCTTCAAATACACCCGAAAAAAATTTAAAAATCAAGATTACACGATGCTGCCCCTGGTTTTCAACCTAATTTTTGAATCTCCTTATATCGAGACGTTCGAATGTCTCGGAATGCACCCACAACACCAACCTTTTTGACTTGGATCAAGGTTAAAATAAAAAAATAAGATTTCATATTAAAATTTTCACTAATGGACATAGTCTAACTCCACTACTCAAAAGGGGATACTCCAACCATATTTTTTTAATCAAAGTTTAAATTTTCTCCTTACTCCTAAATGTTTTGCTAGCTTTGGGGATACTCTAATCTTACTATTCTAAAGGGATTTTATTCCTAAATATTTTCATAACTCTATTTTAGGGGACACTCTAACCTCATTTTTACCTCAAAATTTTAAAATTTTCTCTCTTTCGGATACCTCAAACTGTTTTGATAAAAATCATCTTTGTTCTTCAAATTACCACTGAATCTAGACCAATCTCTAAACTTATCATCTTGGTTATTCTTCAATAATCGAAGGATATTATGAGATACATTTTGATTGCCCCTCCATTTTTTATGTTCTTTTGTTTATGATTGCTTGCTTATGATATTATTATATTTCTCATTTTTTGCCTTACTAACTTGTTTCCTTTTGTAGTGTTATTACGCATTCATATTTAAAATTCGTTTACAAATGAAATTTACAAGACAATGATTGATGTTGATATCTCTCTAGTGATTAATACAAAACTTCCAATTTTTTAAAAACAAATCCAATCCAGAGATGGTTTTCATAAAAAAAATCCCTATGTTCCTTACATCTTCGAGGTGCATCGGTGATTTAATTTTCCTTAATAATAAAAAAACCCCGGATTTTGATTTTTCAGAACTTCATGCATTAAAGAGGATTATATCTAAATAGAGACCAAATGGAACCAATTTAATCGTGATAAAGTGAGATATAGTTAGTAGGTAACAATTTCGAGCACCGTGGGTATGGTAATCCTTTCTTGCACGTAACCAACTCTGAGCCTAACCAACGAATCATTGGACTTCATAGACCTTAAAAACAATGTTTCGAGTTTCATAACCCATAATATTGTTTTTAATAGGCATCCGATCTTGCCTAGCCTGAAATCAATGGTGACTCTAAGTTTATGGCCATTTAATGGTGGCCATCTGAGTTTAGTTGGATGAGCAACTCATTCGACGGTCCCTATCCCTTTCACATCATCATGCCTAATCCAAATCCCAACCAAGGGATAGCTTAAAGGTTCGACCACAACCAACCATCATTTATTTTTAGTTGAGTGCGCTATGCCTTTCAGATCATCTGAAGTTTTAAAAGCCGGGCATATGGCGACAACTTAGCAACTCTGCTGCGGACTATAGAGAGTTAGGCCTATAACTAGCTAGTTTTCACTTGGTTCTCAATTTTTAGATTTCCATGATTATATAGATATAATTCTTTTTTATTTTTGCTTACTAATCTCTATTGTTTATGTTTTTGTCCTATGATTGTTAGGGATTATTCTTGCCCAAATAAATAGTGATTCGAATAAATATGGTAATATAGGAGTGAAATAAAAAGGTTTGATTGTTTCCCCAACACACACCGTGCACTTGCATTTGCACTAGATTCCCCACCATACACCATGGTGTGGTTAGTATCCTAATTATGAGGAGGAAGTGAGCCATCCACCTTTGTGAGTAACCCTCCGCATAAGCATGGCAAGACTTTTCGGGATGTAAATTACCTATGTCTCTCATGAGTACCCCTTTGCACTTACATAGGGAAATACATCCACCGGATCAAACCTGTTCCACCAAACCCATGATGGGCCTAGGATCAAGGTGCCTCGGCTATTCTTACCGGATGAAGGAGCAATTTAGATACAGAAATAGGCATTAACTTAAACCCATGTTATGAGTCCTACATGCTAAACCATGTCAAGCCATACCGAATGTTGCTAGAATAACTCAAAGATTAGGGTCACTAGGGGAAACATTTTTTACCTTTACTCATATATGATACGCGAGCGGTGATGGGTGAACATTGTCACCCGCATTTGTCATTTTATTTTTATGATCATTGCTTTAGGATATGTTGGGACATTCATTAGCAAATCCTGTTTAATAAGTGGGTAAGGACAAGCGAATACTGTTACCTACAATGCCATCTTGAAATACTCATATCTGACCAAGATAAGCTATCACGCTACCCGAACAACAGTTTAACATGTGTTTAATATAGATGGTGATGGACGAACATCACCATTTAGATGGTCAATTTTAATCCTTGCAAGGTATCATGTTGCTTCATGAAGAGACAATTTTGATACGAGTATGCGAGTATGCTGCCTGTTCAATGCCTTAACATTTTTGATCATCTTATCTGCCCTTAGGCATCGTACCGCCTATTCTTACCTTTTGCCTATTATTTCGTATTGGTTACGAACTTATTCTCTCTTTGCTTCTCTTTTTCACCTTGCATCATTTCATCATAATTACTATCATCATGGAACAATTGGCTCTAATGGATCCATGTTCACTAAGGGACATCGCTATGAAGCAACAATTCACTCTAGAGTTAAAAACCTTTGAAGAAGTCTGAGCATGGTCAGAGGGCCGATAGCATAAAGACGATGATGTTTTAAAACTAGGGCATGCCTCAGTAGTGCATGAAAGGATCAAGATAGGATACTGTCAAAATGATTGGCAAGATTTGAGGATCATATGGACTAATTGGGATAGAACGAAAAGGGAATCATTCACTAAAAGATATAGAGATATCGCTCTTCTACTTCAAGTTCGTTTGGATGTTAGTTTATTGCAAGCGGCCTCTCAGTTTTGGAATCTAGCATACTGATGTTTCACTTTCAATCATGAAGACTTAGTCCCTACGGTTGATGAATACACTATGTTACTCAACATTAAAAGGACAAAGGTCAAGAGGATAAACTATAAAGCGTTGAATCCTCTAAGCTTCAAGAAAAGATTAGCTTAAATCCTTGGGCCAACAAAGTCTTGGGTTAAGAGTCATATCAAAACAAAGGGGAATGGTGAATGCATCGCATGGGCCACTTTGAGAGAAGTAATGTCGAGTATCATTGACACTCAAAAAATCCAAGATATCCATGCTTCGACAATATATGGTGTGGTTATATTCCCAAAGACATTAGGCTATGTTGAAGCTACGGTAGCAGATGTTTTTTCTCGCTTATGCTACAACATTAATCCCACACCGACCATCTTCGTTGAAACTATTCGAGCCTTTAATTTTTGTAAGAAAATAAGAATAGGTCGATTCATCAGATGTGCACTGCTCTTTTACATTTGACTTGTCAATCACTTTGGCCCTGAAAAAAGTAGGATGTCGTACTGCTTCTTACCTAGTTTTAGCCTATCTCTAAGGTACTTGAGAAGGAATGACCTCAAGACAAATCTAAAAAGCAATGGGTCTAAAAATTTTGGAACCTCAAGGGGAAGGAGGTAACATAGAAGGCTTCTTAGTTTTTCAACAAACGGTCATATACCAATGCAGAGATTATAGCTGTGCACTACTCATGGGATTATAGGGAAGTACTGGCTATACCTCTTTTTCAGTTCTTCAACAATTCCAATGCCATTAATTCATCCTTTCATCCAAGACTTAAAGTTATGGGATTTAGATTATGGTAAGCTCGACTATAAGTCGAAAGTCCAGCAAGCCTTTCAAGCATAGAAATAAACCTATTGCATGGAAAGATATTAAAGAGGGAGTATTATGACCCCAAGATATAATGAATGAAAGATTTGTCACATTAATCACACCTCATTGTCTGGTATTGGGAATCATAAATGCCAGTTGATGAATTCCCCTTTGAGGTTGAATTGCTTAAGTGAGAGTTCGAACAAGAGAAATCAACCTTTGTCAAGGAGATTACTCGATTAAAAGAGGAAAATAATCAATTGAAAATGGATCTCTACCTTAGAGATTGCGAGATGAGCATGGCTGTTAAGGAGAAAAACCAGCTCAAGGAGGATCTTAAGAGCTTGAAAAGAGATTATGTGGCCCTTAACGAAACAAGCAAGTCTCTAAGACTCAGACAGCCATCAGTCAAGTAGAGGACAAAAATTACTACTCTCAAGAAGGAACTACACCAATGAAGAGAAACTACTAGGGCTAACAGGGAGAAGCTTGTTAGAGCCCAGGCTGTTACATTAACTTATTGATAGAGAAATGAACGATTAAGATTTGAAAGCCAACCAGGCCAAAAATGAAGTTTTAACATTCAGAATCTAAGACTTAGAGCATTCTTTTTAAGCTCGCCAAGACTAAGTCAATGCACTAGTGAGAGCCTCCGAATAGCAAGAGCAAGAATAGCTTCAAGTGGTTTATCATGCACGCCAAAACTATTAGGACTATTATCGCCATCTCATAGAGCAAATCTAGGTAGCTCAGTTAGAGGCTGAGAACATGATGGATGTAGCCCAATCTTTAACACGTGATATCTTGCCCAACGGAGCCCATGAGCAAGAGTTATTATACTTTTTGGACCATGAAATTAAGCAATGTAACTGTGTCAGGCATTTTTGAATGTAATCACATGTAATTAAGACATTTTGTTGCTTTAATGAAAGATGTTATTGGTAGAGTTGTCACTTTATCTAATTGTCCTTTTTGCATTTACATTGCTAACCTAATCTTTTCATGGTTTTCATTCATTCATCCTCATTGCATCAAACATATGCAAGAACATACCATAAAGGCCTAATTCAAAAATAATTTAAAGTGAAGATGATCAAAAACACAAAATCTACATTTCACCATTAGTTTAACACTTGCAATCGTAAAAAAATGATGAAAAATGATCACTAGGCCTGCATCAAATGACTCAAACTCATGTATAAAGAGTCCCAAGAGTAGGCATTCCACAAGAATGAGAAACTTCAAGTATAGATCGCTGAGCTAACTAAATTGCTATCTAATGCGTTGAAGGAAAAGAGGCAAACAAGCATAGTTGAGATAGGAAAAGAACTAGCCCACCCTTAAAGCAGTTTGAATGGTGGTACTGAGGCCATCAATGCTCAAGAAGGGGCATTACATGGGCAACATCCTCTGGCGATGAATATCACACCATCTTAGACATTTATTTATATTAATCCTGCAATAGCATCCCATTTAATTCAAGGATTTCAAAGCATGGGCTCTTCATTGTTAAGGCCTATAGTCTTAAACCTCGATGAGCACATGGAGTAAGAGAAAACAAAGAGGCCCTTAGAAAATGATGAGGACCAAGATAAGTATCACTCATTAGATAAGCATATTCCTGTTGTGGAAGGAAGTAATAAATTTGGAATCATGGACACAAGTCATCAGGGCTAGTTTCAAGCCTTGTCATCCTACCTAAGTTTAAAGTGTTTGATTTTGAAAAATACAATGGGACTACTGACCCTATTGCCCATCTTCGCATGTACTATCATAAAATTATGGAACACAAAGAGAATAAGAAGCTATTGATCCATTGCCTCTAGGATAATTTGAATGGGGTAGCCTTTCGATGGTACATAGGACTTGATCCTACAAGAATTCAAACATGGACAACCTTGGCATGTGTATTCCTTGAATAGTATAGGCATGTGTCTGATTGGGTTCTAGATCATCTTTCTCTCATGAACATGGAGAAAAAATCTTTTTAGAGTTTTAGACAGTATGTTTAGAGATGGAGAAAAGAGGCAGCTTAAGTTCACCCTCCTTTAACCAAAAAAAAATGCTAGTTATGTTTGTTGGCACCTTACGAGCTATTTACTACGAAAGGCTAGTAGGAAACACTAAGAAAACTTTTACCGATATGGTCATATTGGGTGAAATGATTGAAAACACCATCAAGAGCAGCAGGATATCTATCGACAAAGCATCTGGATCAGCCAAAAAGATAATAAACAAAGGTAAAGAAAGGTGAGTCAATGTTGTGGGCAAGAATCGTGCTAGGTTTAATCAAAGTCTATAACCAGCGCAGCCTATATACTTTCTAAACATGTTGAATATGGGTCTTACCCCTTACTCATCAGCACCATAACCAATTCATGCTACTGGGTTTGCTCCTGCAATGAGCATTGCACCAAATCCCATGCAAAATGTGACCCAGAATGCATAACCCCGTAATATGCATAAAACGAGAGCTCCGAATAACTAACAAGTATCATGAGAAAGAAAGCACTTTGAACCACTCCCTTACTCATACTAAGAGATCTACTCTCTCTTATTGGTAGGCAAACTAGTGGCTCCAATATTCAAGAACCCAAGATCACCATCATACCTCAAATAGTATGATGAGAATGCTTATTATGAATACCATGTAGGAACGAGAGGCCACTGTATTGAGAATTACACTTCTTTCAAAAGAAAGGTGTAGGGTTATTAGAAAAAAGAGCAATCAAGATTGAGCAAGGTCCTGACTTAATGGGGGGCCAACCCACTCCTTAATAACACCGAACCAAGAGTGAATGCAATAATCGATGGAAAAGGTTGTCAAATTAAAAGTATGGTAGAAGTTAAAACCCTAATGAGTAAGGTTTGGCAAGCTTTCATGAAAACTGGAATAGTAACAGATAATAAAAGTCAAAGAAAAAAAATGCCATTGATACATCTTGCTACCATTACGGTTGAGAACACGACTTGCAACATTCTCCATCATTCTTAGAGATGGTCCAAAGGATGACGGATCGGTCTAAAATTAAGTTCTACAAAGAGTAGGATGGACATGATGATCCATCTATTAATGTTACTAACAAGGAAAGACCTACTGATGGTCAGATCTCTAGTTGCCTGCCTCTTATGGGCATGAGGAAAAAAACTAATGAAAGTTTTAGGCAGTATGCTGCAAGATGGATAGAGGAAGCTGCCCAGATTCATCCATTACTGACAAAAAAAGAGATGATGGTTAGATTTATTGGGACGTTGTAAACCCTTTATTACGAAAAGGTAGTAGAGGCTTCCTAAAAAACTTCGCAGATATGGTCATACTCTATGAGAAGATAGGTCATACTCTGTGGAAAGATCAATGAGGCCATAAAGAATGAATTGAGAAGAAAAAGTACCTATAAACACAAAAAGAAAGAAAATATGAAGGTTAGTAAGCAATCAAAATCCTGTACTGAAGCCAGTTCATCCCTAACTCGTGCTGAGTTAGACTTAAAGGAGATGATCGTTGAAGGAAACTACAAGATTATGGAAAACATAGAAGAAATTTGAATGCCAATGAACTCGGTTTGGTAAATCCTGGTGCAAGCTAAGTTACTTAATGCAACCGAGAAGACAAAGGAAAAGATTGACAACTTTTGTGACTTCCATATTGTTTATGGCCATATTCTTTAAACATACAAAGAGTTTCGCACAATGGTTCAAAAAATGATGAATGAGGGTAGCATTGAATTATATGATGAAAAGCAAGCCCTACATACTGAGTCTGCAAATGCAACACCATTTATCAATGCAGTAGAAGAAAATGAGGGCACTCTCCTTTACAAGATTGGAAGGCTGTTGATTTTGTACGATAATAAACCAAGAGCTAAAGTTGACCGCATTCAACCTCTAGCAAAGATGATCATTCAACTTCTATCTCCCTTCTCGTACAAAGATGATGAGGCAGTTCCTTGGAACTATGAAAGCAAAACCTTAATCATTGAAGAATCTAGCTAGTAAATAGCAAGTGTTGACTTTTCAGAGGCAAGGCACCTAACTCGGAGTAGCCGATGTTATGCCCCGACAGCATCAAAAAATAGCACTCAGTAAGAGAATGCCAATCTCATTTCTTAAGCAGTAAGGTATGCAACCAAGAACTTAGATTCGATAGCTATCAAAGATCTAGTGAGCAAGAAAAAAGCTACGAAATTCTTCAAATTCATCAAGCACAGTGAACACAACATTGTCGATCAGTTAAACAAGCAACCTACCAAGATATCTATGTTGTCACTGCTGTTGAATTCAGAAGCTCACAGGAATGGCCTCCTTAAGGTTTTGAATGAGGCCTATGTCCCTTCCAACGTCTCTATTGGTCAGTTGGATCGCCAAGTGAACAACATCACCATCGATAATTACATATCTTTCAGCAATAACGAAATCTCACATGGAGGAAGAGGAAATTACAAGCCCCTCCATATCACCACATATTGTAAAGGCACCACGTTACCTAAGGTGCTCATTGATAATGGATCGGCTTTGAATGTAATGCCCATGTTATGTTTGAATAAGCTCCATGTTGACGCATCTTGTATCCAAAATAGTCATATGATTGTGCAAGCGTTTGATGGAACTTGACAGAATATTGTCAAGAACATCACGATTCCACTCCAAATCGACCCATGTACTTATGAAGTTGACTTTCACATGATGAACACTGCTCATCATATAACTGTCTATTGGGAAGACTATGGATTTCATTCTGTTAGAGTAGTGCCATCAACTTTGCGCCAAAAGCTGAAATTCGCCATTAAGAATAAAGTTATTAATATTGGATGAGAGGAAGATATCATTGTTGCTAACTAATGCCCTATATGTTTAACCCGACAAAGATAGCTCAGAATCCTCTTTCCAAGCCTTTCAGTTTGTCAACTCAACTTATATCAAAGAAGGATTGCCAATAGTTTAGCCTCACTTATCAGAGAGTACTTACATGGGTTTGAAGTTACATCGATAAAAGTGCCCAAGCCAAAAAAAACCTAAAAAATGCTTTTAAGGAATTGCTAAAACCTTGAAAGTGGTTAACCAAATCGATAAAAGAGGGTTGGGATTCATGCCCAGTGCACAGCAGAAAAAAAAAAGCAAGCTTAAAAGAACCGTGAAAGAAGAGTGGCTCATTTATTAGAACAAGATATAAAGGATGAGCCAATGATATTCCCACCACTTCCGAAAAGTTTCTGCCTAGGGTGACATGCAAATACTGGTTCCACTAGTGCTATGCTCATATTGAACAAAGCATTCAAGGATATCTCTATCAATATGATTAGCAAGCCAAAGATGTTAACTATAAGTTTGGAGACTATCCTGTGCTCTCTAGGGTTTGTTCCAAGTGTTTGGACTAAGATCGAGATTCCTATACTATTCAAGTCCATTTTAAAGTAATGCTATGAACTAAACCTACATGCTCTCGCCCAAAAGCATTGTAGGATCCATTATATGGGCAACTTTTATTAAGTATTATCAATGAAAATAACTAAGCATTTTGCATTCATTCTTTGTGTGCATAATTTTTGCCGACCTTAGACTTTTTTTTCTTGTTTTCCATCTATATTATTTTTTCCCATTATTTCAGGTACCCCAATGAAGGTGACATGACTGTTTATATTGAAACCTTAGGAATTGATTTTGAACAACTGATCTATACTGATAAGGTCGAAAATAAAGAAGAACCTGAAGAGAACCCTATGCCCTTAGACCTATTGAGACTAGTTGAACAAAAAGAAAAACAAATATTAGCTCATGAAGAATCCACTAAAACCATAAACCTTGGAATAAAAGAAGAACCAAAAAAGTCAAAATCAGAACCTCCATAAAGCCATCAACTTGACCTGAGCTAATAAGTCTTCTTCAGGAATATCGAGACATGTTTGTTTGGTCCTATCAAGACATGCCTGGACTGGATACCAATATTATGGTTCATAAACTTCCCTTCAAACCTAAATGTAAACCAATCCAACAAAAGTTAAGGAGGATGAAACCAGAAATACTCTTTAAGATCAAGGAAGAAGTCAAGAAGCAATTTGGAGCAGGATTTCTCAAGGTAGCCAAATATCCTGAATAGGTAGCCAATATAGTCCTAATTCTTAAGAAGGATGGTAAAGTTTGAATGTGTGTGGATTATAGGGACCTGAACTGAGCCAACCCTAAGGATAATTTTATTTACCTCACATTGATGCCTTAGTAGACAACACTGCCAAAAATATACTATTTTCTTTCATAGATAGGTTTTCTTGCTATAATCAAATCAAAGTAGCAGCTGAAGACATGGAAAAGACTGCTTTTGTGACCATATAAGGGACTTTCTATTATAAAGTGATGCCTTTTTGGTTAAAGTATGCCAGGGCAACTTACCAAAGGGCTCCAAGTAACGTTGTTTCATGATATCATGCATAAAAAAATCGAGGTCTATGTGGATGATTTGATCACCAAGTCAACAAGAAAGAGGGAACATGTTGCCAACCTACGAAAACTCTTTAAAAGGCTTCGCAAATACCAGCTCAAGTTAAATCCTGCCAAATGCACATTTGGCATCACTTTTGGCGAATTATTGGGGTTCATTATGAGCGAGAAAAGAATAGAGGTAGATCTTAACAAGGCTAAGGCTATTCAAAACCTACCACCACTTCAAACTCAAAAGAAAGTGAGAAGTTTCATGGGAAAACTAAACTACATAGCCGGATTCATATCTTAGTTAACTGACAAATACGATCCAATCTTTAGGCTGCTAAAGAAACAAAATCCGAGAGAATGGAATCAAGAGCACCAAAAAGCTTTCGAACAAGTCAAACATTACTTTTCAAACCCTTCAATACTTATGCCACCAATACCCAGACGACCATTAATTCTGTATCTATCAATCCTAGATAAGTCGATGAGCTGTGTATTAGGACAGCATGATGAATCAGGAAAAAAGGAACAAGCTATCTATTACTTGAGCAACAAGTTTATAGAATATGAAATTAATTATTTGTTCATAGAGAAGCTACGTTGCACTTTAGCTTGGACGGCCCAAAGGTTAAGGCAATACATGCTGTACCACACTACATGATTAATCGCCAAGCTTGATCCGATCAAGTATTTATTCAAAGCCCCCGCCTTGGTTGGGAGATTAGCAAGATGGCAAGTTATGCTTTCTAAGTACGACATCATGTATCTGAGCTAGAAAGCCATTAAAGGCAGTGCAATAGTAGACTTTTTGGCAAGTTGAGTCACAGATGACTATCAGCCTTTAAACTTCGAGTTTCCTAACAAAAACTTAATGTGCATATCCAAGGTAGAGAACACTATCAAGTGTGGGTCATCGTGGAGGATCTACTTTGATGGAGCTTCAAATGCATTAAGGTATTAAATAGGGGTAAGTCTTATCTCACTCGAGGGAAACCATTACCCTTTCACAGCCAAATTAAACTTTGACTGCACCAACAACATAACTGAATATGAGGCTTGCATCATGGGATTCCCGACAGCCATTGAAAGGGGCATTCAAATATTGGAAGTGTTTAGAGATTTAGCCCCCGTCATTTACCAACTGAAGGGAGAATGGCAAACATGTGATGCTAAACTGATCCACTATGGGAATATAATATCGGAGCTCAAGAAAGAGTTTGATGATATTAGCTTTCAACATCCACCTCAAGGAAAGAATCAAATCGCTCATGCCTTGGCCATTTTATCTTCCATTTTTAAGGTCAATAGAGAATTGGACATTACTCTTATCCAAATGGGTATCTATTCAACCCTAGAACATTGCCAGAATGTTGACGAAAAGAATGATAGTTTGCTATGGTATCATGACATCCTTTAGTATATCAAAAATCAACGGTACCTCAAAGGCACCATTGCAACTGATAAGAGAACCATCAGACGATTAGCTACAAACTTCATTTTGGATGTTGAGATTTTGTACAAGAAGGGTTGGGATCAGGTGTTACTCTGATGCGTGGATACCTTCAAAGCCAAAATAATACTTGAAAAAGTTCATGAAAGGATTTATGGTATGCATGCTAATGGACACTGAATGTCAAGACAAGTCATACGATCAGGTTATTATTAGTTGACTCTCAAAAAAGATTGCATTGACTACGCTTGAAAGTGTCACAAATGCCAAATCTATGCTGACAAGATCAATGTCCTACCGATACCTCTACATGTTATGGTAGCTCCATGGCCCTTCTTTCTTTGGGGCATGGACATGATTGGACCGATTATCCCCAAGGCTTCTAATGGGCATCACTTTATTTTTGTCGCAATTAATTAATTTACCAAATGGGTAGAGGCTGCTTCTTATGCCAACGTCACCAGATCTATTGTATGCAAATTTATGAAACAGGACATCATCTGTAGATATGGTCTTCTTGGATAGATCATCACTGATAATGTACACAACCTTAAAAAAAGATGCAAGCAATTTGCTCTCAGCTCAAGATTCAGTATTAAACTCCATCCCATACCGTTCAAAGATGAATAAAATAGTTGAAACAGTGAACAAGAATATTAAAAAGTTAGTTGAAAGGATGGCTAAGACGTACAAGGATTGGCATAAGAAGTTGCCTTTTGCCTTACATGCCTATCACACAGCAATATGAACTTCCACAAGTGCCACCCCATTCTCTTTGGTTTACGACATTGAGGCTGTCTTGCCAATTAAAGTTGAAATCCCCTCACTTAGAGTCCTGATGAAATTGTAACTTGAAGAGGCTGAATGGGTTAAAAATCGATACGAGCAACTCAATTTCATCGAAAAAAATCAAAGCCATCTGTCATAGGCAGATGTATCAAAAGTGTATGATGAGAGCTCATGACAATAAGGTCCATCCTCTTCAATTCCGAGAAGGTGACCTAGTGCTCAAACAAATTCTCCTAATACATAAAAACACTTGCAAAAAATAAACCCCAAATTAAGAAGAGCCATAGGTGGTGAAACGCATATTCTATGAATGAGCTCTAATCTTAACCGAATCGATGGCAACGACCTGCCCAACCCTATGAATTCTGATTATGTTAAAAAGTACTATGCCTAAAAAGACTTTATGATGAAAACCTGAAAGGGCATCCTATTAGTCCCTTGCCTACCACTCACAAAAAAAAAACAAAAGCAAAAAAATCTTAAAAATAATTAAAAAAAAGAACCAAAAAAAACTAGCTTAAGTTGAAAACCATAAAAGGTGGCTTAAGTGATCAGACCTCCTCACTTAAACAAAGCTAAACCCAAACTATCATTAGCCCAAAACTAATCTTCCCCATATTCATAACTCTAACAAAGACACATGTCGTAACGTACCCTGAAGTGGATCCTCGCGGCTCTATAAATGCGTACAACTTAAAATATTTTTTTGACTTAGAAATGTCTTCTTGACCAAGACTTTTCTTTGGCGATGTGATGAGAACAAGAATATATGGACTCTTAACTTATGGTACAGTGAAAGAGACCATAAGATGAATCGCTTATCTTATTAGTCTCAGATGACCATCACGAAATGGCCAATGCTTGGAGTCGCAACCGATCATATAGGGCTACGCATGATTAGATGTCTATGGAAACCTATGTTTTAAGTTACAAAACCCAAAACATCGATCCCATGGTCTACGTAGTATAAAGATTCTCGTTGGGTTCAAGAGTTGGTTACGTGCGATGAGGTATGAACCTCTTCGTGATGCACGAAATCGATACCTTAGTAGCTATGTCTTACTCAGTTTTGACTCTTTCGATCTTAACTTAACACTATTTTGATATAACCCTTTTCGAATGCATGAATCTTATAGAAATGATCCAGGTTTTGATGAAAAAGATTTAATC
>JBBYHO010529279.1:4641-15082 GCA_038382025.1 Adansonia gregorii | reverse complement strand
AAAAAATATTTTTCTGAATTAATGGCTGCTGAGTTATCAAATCAAAACAAGCTATAATTTGAAGAAAAAAGGTTGAGGCCTTGAGGGATGATAATAAGATTGATAAGTTCGAATTTTAATAGACAAAGATAAAATTATACATAAATGAGATTTGTTTTCAAAAATGGCAACTAAATCAGATGACAATTATAAGGAAATCGACAGAATAAGAAAAACAAATCTCTTACATATTCTAAATGTATTAGCATATTATAATGACATAATGACAATAGACAAATTGATTTTATCATGGTAATGCTGCAATTTTAGCCGTTTTACTTTTGGACCCTCATCATAATAATTTCTTATTGCAAACTCAATCTTTAGATAATCTATTTATGTATATTTAGATAATTTTTGAAAATAAAAAAATTTAATAGTCATTAAGTTAAATGTTTAGATGTATTTTTATTAATTAAATTATAAATTATGTTTTCTTTGTATCAATCGTATAAATATAAGTTATTAAAATTATCTGATCGAGATCTGCATGAGGCATTAAAAAAAAATAAAAAAGCGAGGATAGAACTTTGAGCAATGCAAGGGAAGAAAGGCAATTGGTAAGTGATTTAAGATTTTGTCCCTTTTTCTCTTTTAAGATTCTTTAGGATTAGGATATGCTTTCCAGACTAAAAATGGAACCAAGAAACCAACAAAGCATAGTTCTTCAAATTCTAACTTTGCTATTTTGTCTTATTAAAATTATTGATATCAAACACTCAAATTTGATTTTTGCTTTGGAATTTGAAGCATGATTTTCCAAAAGTACATCTTTTGTCACATCCGTTAGCATTGGATCACCGGAGAATCTTCCTTAGCATCCAAGCATATTGAATTCCTATTATATTTATTATTTATTTAATTTTAATTAAATCGATCAAATCAATTGATTAAATTAATTAACTTGATATTCGTGAATTATATTGTTTTGAATTTTAATTCAATTTCAATCTTGTGTTCAATCATTTGTGAATACAAAGCAATGATTGAATCTAATATCTCTTTCAAACTCGTATTAATTTAAACTCGAAATATATATTGCCAACAAGTCAGACTAAAACCCCAAAAAAAATAAATAGCTAAAATTATCTTTAAAAAAACTTTAATTCGACTGAAAATTATCTAAATATAAACTCAAAATTAGGTATTTATCTAAACCCAAATGATATTTGCCAACCAGCCTAGAACTTAGAAAAGAATTTGCTCTAAATACCACACAAATGGGTTGAATCAGACTCAAAATTACCAAAACCTAATTCGTTTGTCCAATTGTAGCCTCTAAGAGAACAGTATATTAAGCAACTATAACAATTAATATACATTTTCCGTCATAATTTTCCTTTTTCATAATTTGAGGTTAATTAGTGGTTTAAAACTGGTTCCCCGAAATAATAGTATCGAAGCTAATTACAAAGAACTATGTAGAGGAAGATGATTTTAGCATTGAAAAACTGATCATTGATTTGTAGACCCTTTGAAATTAAACCTTGATTTGGATAGTAAACTGGGATAATGAGCATTCAAACCATGAGTTAGTTCACAATTATGACGTAAACGTGAACCCCATGCGTGAAATCTTGTATATTTGTCCAATATTCAACACTATATTTTGATTTTTTTTTTTTAAAAAAAAATCCTTGTTCAGTGGCTGCATGCATGTGTGCATGTATAGCCTCTGTTTGATTTGATTTAAGACCAGCAATTCGTCAATCTCATTAATATTTGCTTGGCTAAAGTTTTGGTCTAATACTAATGACATAAATTGCATTAGGTCCAAGGTGTTTTTTTTTCTAGATCAGAATTAGGACATTTTGTCCTACAAGCTTAGGTTTCTAATAGCCCAAAATTTTCATTATCGAGGAGCCCTTTCCTACGGAGTTGAATGACAAATAGAAGCTGATGAAGAACGTTCACGTATTTTCAAAATAAAAAATAAATATTTGGATAAGATAATCCACTGCCATAGCTTATCAAATCACTCGCTAGCTAGATAATTGTGTCGTTGAAATATATCGATATATCGCTTTAATTCGTTCAAGATATTGATTCACTTTTAATATAATTCAAATTTTGATATTTAATTTGAATTGATAATTTTTGAATATAATATAAAAATTAATATATATTTAATTAATATAAAATTAATATAAAATTTAATAAAAATTTATTTAGATACAATTAAAATGGTATATTTAATATATATATCATATTTATATTTAAAATTTTAATATATTTAATAATTTCTATTATATTTATATTTATACAATTGATATAAAAAATAAGATATAAAATACACAAATTACTAATTATAAATTCAATAGATTTGTGGGCTTGGGTAAAATTTTTAACATTGGAACTCGACTAGTTCCTAAGTGCTCGAGTTGAGTTAGAAATGAGCTTTGCTTAAATTTGAATGGATCAAATGTTAATAATTTAATATATAAATTATCCAAAACTTAATCTAAAGCTATATTGATATGAAACGGAATTAATTTAAACATGTAATCATTTAATCTTAAAATTTAAATCTACTTAATTTTAATTAAAAATATAATTATTAATTTTATTTTAACTCAAGTGCGAGGTAATCTAATTTACTTAAATTAGAAAACGATTGAAATTTAAAATAATTTAAATCTAAAATGATCTAACTTACTTAACTTTTTAAGAATTAAAAACAAAAACAAAAACAAAATGTTCCTTGATTGTTGCAAATTGCATTAAAGTGCGTGCATGATCCACAAAAATAAGAAAAAAAAAATATTAAGTGTATGCATATAAGTTAATTTAACCCCAACTAAAAACACACTGGTTATTATATTTTGCTTTTTTGATTGGTAAAACACAATAATTAAAATAATATTCAAAATTATGATAACCTTTAAGAAAGGTTGTTGATAACAAAACAAGGGATGTGCTCTTATTTTGCCTAATTCTTTACTAACACTTGGGGTCCCCATTAAACATTATATTGTTTTAATTTTTTTTTGAGGCATTTCTTGTTGGATTCCTATCCACTATAAAAGATCGTGTTCAAACTTGAAACAAGGAGGCAAGCCGGTCGCACCAACTTCTTGTTGTTGATGGTGGTTTTTTTTAATTAATTTGTCTAGGAGGCTTTTTGTTCCTAATTAATTAATTATTATTTAATACCAGTAGTCAACAATATAGACGATCGATGTCTAGGAGGCTCCTTTGAATTTTTTAAAAATATTTTTTGATGTTATCCTTCAAGCAGCATTATGTTATGCACTTTTAAAATCGATGTTACAAGTTGACATATATATTTTAAATTTAATAAAAAGATTGATTAAAAATAAAAGTGAAACACGTCGTACATTTTTAATTTATTTATAAGATTAAAACGTTTTTATTATTAATGTATCGAATAGTAATCCAATTAATAATATATTAAATTGATACACTCACGTTCTAGGTATTTTCTTAATATATATATATATGTAAATATTAGAAGTTTTAAGTACTTTTTAAAATTTTTAATAGAAACATGTTTTACAAAAAATCTAAAAGACAAGAATTTTCCATTTATTATAAATTTTTAATTTTTCTTGATCATTTTACTAATTGAAATGGTATTATTTTACTCGTGAATTATAACATTAATCTCAGTTAAAAACTTCAATTTAGTATAAATTAGTTGTTAAAATTTTAATCATTAATGTTACTGAATAATATATATGATGTAAGAATAGTTAACGCAATGCTTATGACCTAAACTCTTAATTAAGTCAAGGATTAACTTTAGTATCTATAGTTGATTAGTTCTATATTTTCATTATATGCAGTGCTTTTGTTTGAAAATTAGATATTCTTAAACCTCAGATAAATTTGAGTTTTTAATGGGGACCGACTTTGATTTAACCTTTTAGTTTAAAATCTAAGTTCTCACTAATCTGACCCGCTTACTTCTTATCAAAACATTAATAAATCACATCTTTATCAAAACTTGCATGTTGGTTTGAGCATTTTCACCTAATTGGATGAATAGAAAGATCAAAGAGATCTTTTTATCTTGATATTTTATATGTCATTAGAGATAACAGGTTAAATTAAATTGTCCGAAAATAGATTAAGTCTAAATAAGAACTGAAATATCCTTAATTGTATTATCATGAAAGAAAAGACTAAACTGAATAATATTGATTGAAGATAAACATTTACAAGAACATAGAGATGTGGTCAAGATTAAAATAAGTTAGTCTTCTTTCGAGAACTTTGACGCCTTCATTTTTAATTTACGCAATTGTTGAAACATGGGAAATCAACAAATCTATCCCAAAATATAAACTACGTATATGCTTATGATCTAGGTGTGTTACTATAAAATTAATTTAGTTTTACGTGTTTCTATAATTTTTATATAATACATTTGTTTAACTTTTGCATTTCACCTTCCATTTATATAAATGCTGCACGTCAATATAAACAATTTTAATTATTAAATATAAGATAATTATTTGATAAGCTGCTAGTTAAAGGTATTCATAACTTGGGTCAAATTGGGTTCGGGCTGAATCTAAGCATGGTAATAACATCAAATATCTTTATTCTTTACCCAAGCTCGATCTGAAATATAAACCTTAAATTTTACTCAAATATACTTATATTTCTAAATCGACAGTTTAAATCTATTTAGATCCACCTATATTATATTTTTCTAATTTATTTTTTAAAAAATATTTCTTTAAATTTAATCTTTATTAATTTAGTTTTTAATATTAACACTATAATATTGCATATATGTATTTTTATATAATAAAAATTACATAACATTAAAATATAAATTAATATATATTTTATAATAGTAAAATGGATCCGACGGGGTTCACGCCTTAAAAGTTGGAGCAAAAACCTAGTACGTTTCTAATTAGGCCTAATTTTTTTTTGTCCAAGCTTATTTTCGAGCTTAATATTTTTGTTCAAATCCTTTCTAGTTTAGGCAAGTAACCTAACCCTTGAATAGATCTACTGTCAGTGAAGTGTAAAAACTTTACAAGTAAATTTAGTGTGATGACACATATCCCGTTTGATATTATCTTATTTCTTTAAATATATTTAAGGGATATATGTCTTTTTACTAATCCTACTTGTGAAGTTGTTACATTCTACTAGTATTTTATCAAATTATTATCCTTATATATATACATATACATATAAATGAATATAGTATTCTCAATCATATGATATAAATATTGGACCAATTCAAAACTATACGTAAAGGATAAGTGTGGTTGTTTTATTATAGTGCTAAATTAATCGATCAATTTTTAAATTATCAATCAAAAATAAAGTTATAAAAACATGTAAAGTTAATTAACTTTATCCTAGTGTAAGTTGATATTTCTCTCTTTATATATATGGATCTGGCTAATAAGTGCCTAGACTTTTATTGAAAGAATATTCAATTAATAGTTTAGGAAAGCATTATACATCTAATATATTATTTTTGTTGGTTTTAAAAAACAAATGATATATTAATTATATTTTTCTACAAAAAAAACCACCTTAATGAATATTATCAGACCATTTGCTTGCTTTCATTGTTTTGAGACTATTTCCTGTGAAAATCTCCTTTTAAAGAAAGCTTAATTTGAAGACTTTATTCACTAGACATTCCAATGCAACATTAATTAAAACCAAATTATACCTTTAAATTCCATAAATATGGTAACCTTCATTTTACTTTTTTTTTTAATTTTTTTCTAAATAAATGGTTGCTGGATTATCAAAACAATAAAATCTAATTTGGTGAAAAAGGTTAGGCATGATGTAATTGAATAATTGATAAGTTTTAACTTTAAATACACAACATGAAGGAGACAGGTTAGCAAAATGGCAACTAAATTAGACAACAATGATTAAGGAAATCGACAGAACATGGAAAACAAATCTCTGACATATTCTAAATGTTTTAATGTATTTAATCCCACAATGACAAAAACTAACAGATTTGATTTGATCATGATCATGCTGCATTTTTAGCCGTTCTCATTATAATGATTTTTTATTGCAAATTCATATATATATATATATATAAATTTTTGAAAAGAAAAAAAATGTAATAGTCTTTAGTCTAAATGTTTTGATGTATTTTTCTTTACTAAGTTATAAAAATCACAGTAATTAATTTGAAGAAAAAAAACATTATTTGAATAAAAAGTTAGAAAGTAAAATCGAAAATACTGGTTATAATTAGATTTAGCAATTTGTATATACATGTTGCGTCATATGTTTTTTATATTAACATAAATATAATAAAAATATTATTAAATATTTCAAAATTTTAAATATAAATTTATTATATTTATTATATTACTTTTTTTTTATTAAATGTGTCATGTTTGTATCGTATTTTCGATTCAATCCAAAATTACCAAATTTTACTTTAATGGAAGGATATGACATTGGCATTTGATGTTTAATTTAGTGGTAAGTTGGATGTATTTTTTGATTGAGAGCTATTGTATTAAGTAGGAAAGTTGAAACATATTATCTTCAAATGAGATATATTGCTAATTGTTTGAAAAACAATTTAGAAACATAAAATGCTGGAATTTAAGGTATTAAATAAATTGAATGTGGGAGGGGGTTGTGTTTTGTCAATAAATAACAAATCTTTTTTATTCTTGAAACTATATATATATATATATATATATATCTTTTGCAAACAGGGAATGTCTTTGCCATATCCAGCGCATGTTCGCTAACCATTGCTGACCCTTACAGCAAAGCATATGCAAATAAGCGAATAACGCTCCCCCCCCCCCCTTTTTTTGATTAATTCTTCCCTATCTAAATTTGGATAAAAAGGTCAAAAACAGAAAAGAAATTATTTTGATGAAAATTTTAAATTTTACAAGTAAATTAGACGATTGACATGCGCCTTATTAAGTATTTAATTATTTATGGTAATAATACAAATTTTAGTAATAATTAAATGGGTTCCATTAACTTATACCTATAGGTAGAGATTTTCATGAATCAAGGTGTGACTCGAATACTTTTTTTATTTTCTCGTCAATCAAGTTAGACTCAAGTATCTCAAACATAATATTAAAAATTATTTTTATATTAATATTTATAATTATATTTAAATAAAATTTAATTTTACTAGTTAAATAATAATTCGAATAAATTCAATTTAAATCAAAAAAACTTTTATCGAGTTTCAATCATATACAAATTGAGAATAGAACAACCCATAAATAGGTCTACTTATAAGTTATTTAGTATTAATTTAAGAAATATTTAATACATTACTTTTACAAATTCAAATAATAACTCATTAATTTCTATAAATATAATTCTAATTAATATCGGCACTTATTAGCATTTTTCTAATTAAAATTGATCCTTTGTATTATCGTAATCTGCTTTATAAAATTTTAAAAAATTTATCATAAATAATAATAAAGAAGCATATATATACCTCCAAAGAAATTTTTTTAAAAAAGTGGATAAATGAGGGCATGGAGCAGTGCTTCACAGTTCACATCATGATGCATGTTATCGGAGACATGGCCCCTCGAAATCAGCCTCAAAATATGCTCCCTTTCTAGGAAACCTCCTCATCTCCCCCACCTCTAAGTCAAAAAAACAGCATTTTATTTTTCCATTAACATTTTATTTATAATTTTATAATTATTTAATTATAATATAAAATTATATAAAATTGATCACTTAAAACCATAAAATTTTACATAATTTTTTTATAAATCTCACAAAATTTAATATTAAAATAATTAATTATACTGTAATAATTATAAATAACATATTCGTTGTTTTGTCCCATGCCAATAATGCTTCTTTTTAATGGAGCCAGATAATATACTTAAATTATCTTATTTTCTTCAAATTTTTCTGATGAGAAAAATAATCCAGTTTTGTTTTAAAAAACAACATAATTAAAATATATTAAACATAAATTTTGTTCAGAAGAGCATTTAATAAATTTTAATTATTATTTTTAATAATAATTTTACATAATTATAAATTTAATAACTTTATTTATAATTTTTAATATATTAAATAAAAATATTATTTTATACACTAAGGTTAAAAAAATGATAAACCAGCCGTCAATCAAGTCATTGCAAAAACATTTCAAAATTACATAAATATCTCGCGGGTGACTCTAGAATTTTTTTTAAAAAAAAATTCAAAATGTTTTTCTTTATAATTGTCTTAGCCTCCACAACTTGGCGGCCATAAATCACAGACGTTGAAGGCAATTAAATGCCGCGTGGCAAAATCAGATACTTGTTGGGCACCGCCAAAGAAACCTGATAAGCATGCCTGGGAGCCGACAGGTGGGTTACGCGCAATGGGGAGATGCACGTGACGAGCACGATTGGTGGGAGCGGGGTCGACCCACAAACGAAAACGAAAGCCGCGTGTTTTTGAGTGGCGGGCGTGATTATTTGGGCGGAACAGTCGCGTACGAGTTGGGGATGAATTAATTATGGCCGAGTCGGCTTGATGAAGAGCAATAGCAGAGTGACACGTGTTACCAATCAATTTCGGTGGCTTTTGCGCGGGAGACGCGGTAAACGCGGAGATATTTGAGTCCAACCAAGCGAAGCTAGAAGGTTATAAGTTAGAACATTGAAAGTTTGGCAATGGCCAATAGGCAACAAGGACAAAAGGATGACTTATCCACAAAAAGTGATGGTACTAATGGAAATTAAACATTTTTTATTTGTTTTTGGTGGTTGAACGCCATTTGAAAACAAATAGAATAGAATATAGGCATATTCTTGATGTTTCTATTCTTACAACTCATAATATATATTACTAAATAGTGGGGATTTTCCTCATTCCCCAAGCCCCCAACCACAAGAACAAAAGGAAATAGATTATAATCTTTTACAACAAGGTTCATGATTTATTTGCTTGTCAAGAATCTCACGTGAAAAATCAGTACTCTAATTTCGATTTTTATTTTTTTATTTACTGAATTTTATAATTATAGATAAATTTTTTTACAATCGAAAGAGTTATTTAAAATCAAATTTCTATTAAATTTGTTTTGTTTGCTAAACTTGTTTGCGAATTACAAGGATGTTATCCAAAATGTCTTAATCCATACTATGTCTCCAAGTTACAAACATCAAAGTGGACTATAAGAAATTTATTTACTAATTGGCTTCAATTAAGCCTATCAAGCCGCTATGGATGACTTTTTTTTATGACTTGTTTGGTTCAATGTTAGATAACTTCATTAGTTTACAACTTTTGGGCAGCTTTCAAATCAATCAGGTAGCTGGGGCTGGCGACATTCGCAATTTAACCAAACAATACACAACCGGAAGTTTGAAGTTTGCCCTTGAAGGCGGTAAACCGACAATGGCACAATCGTAAATAATGATAACAGCAGGCATAATTTGGGGACAAGTAAGCTGAGTGAGCGGTTGACATTTGCCCGATTAAGACTTGTCAGTCTGCGTCAACACTGAGGAAGCATCCTGCTAAGGGATAATTGTTCTATTTTCATTGAAGAATAGCTACAACAGTACCTACACATATCTAAAAGTCGGGCTATTTGCATGATCCGACTGATCCAGAATAAATTTAAAAATTTTTTTAGAATGAATTAATGAAATTAAATTTATTAATAAATATTTTTAATTTAAATATAATTATAATAATATATAAATTTTAATTTAAATAATTTTAAATTTTTAATAATAAAATTAGTATTAAAAATCTTTGAATCGAACTTAAATAAAAAAATATAAAAAGATTAAGATTATTGCTTGCCCTGGCTCATGTATAAATAGGAAGCTGTCAACATTCTCTTAGCATACTGAAGCTTGGGTTCAAGACAACATTTTGAGCTTGGTTAAAAGTGTATCGGAATGATATATAAAGTTTAAATTCAAATATTTTTTTTGATTTTTTTATTAGTTTATTATAAAATAATTTATTAAAATAAAAATTAATTATATAATTATAAACTATATGTTGCATGATAAATAATTGATTTTTTAAAAATGATACTCCGCATAAGAATAATTGTTGCATATATATTTTTTTATTATTTAATCAAAACCTCATTCAGAAAGTTCATTTTGTAATTATTTTCTATTTTGCTTGAGTTATTACTTTGACCCTTCGCCTTCGAATGTTAATTTGGCATAAAGCTTGAGTTTTTGGACAAAATTGACCCTTTAATGGGAAAAGAAAAAACGAAGAAATTATGTAAAAGAATCAACAATATTATACTCTCTTGAGATATCAGTATAATTCAATAACAAATGGTTTAACAATCAAAATTAATCATTGTTTCTATTTTTTTACTTCGCCTGTTAAGATAAAACGTTGAAAAATAAAACTATTTAAGCAAACTTCAATAAAAAATTAAAATTAACAAAAATAAATA
>JBBYHO010529247.1:0-12873 GCA_038382025.1 Adansonia gregorii | reverse complement strand
GCTTGACTTTATATGTAGAACTTTGGGAAAAAGTCGATATAACCTTTACTGATTTCTCTCTCTCTCTCTCTCTCTCTAGAGCGATTGAACTTACACAATATGATGATGGTTCCACATAATTGTGTAAGTATGGAAATCTGCAGCAGGATCAAACCAAAGGTTAACCCTTTGTTCCCTGTCACCCTTTCCGTGAGCATAGATATTGGTTTGGACAGTGTAAGGTTGCCCGCTACGATTTCCCAAGAACTCGAAATCTAGCTCATCTCTTACATTATCTGTATCTGAATTCATCTGCAATCCGAATTAAAACCAAAACCAACTAATTAAGAAACTGAAACCAAAAAAAAAAAAGAAAAAAAAACTTAGTAACTATTTTCAGTGTTTGAAAATGGAGAAGTGAAGCATTGAATGATTATGTAGCGTACATAAAAAGCTGTGACTGTCCCGGCAGAGTCGCCTGCGATGAGCTTGATCTTCATGCTGACACGTCCGAACAAATACTTCCTTTTGGAAGCAAATCCACAGCCTGAAAAAAAAAAAAAATTGAAATAACAGATTATTAAGGGTAACATATGGCATTAGTTAATCATGATTATCCAATTTAAGGGTTTCTAAAAGAAGTTTTACTTAAAATAATTAAGTGACCCCACGAAAAGTGTAACCTGAATTTTGGTCTAGAACGAGTTGAATGGCCCTCCCTCCATCGATTTGCCTAATATGGGATTCGGACCAAGTGATTCGAAAATCTTCGAGAAAAGTGGCTGGTCGTCCCGAAACACAAAGGGGAATTGCAAGAATATAAGAGAAAAGCAGGAGAAAAGCATTCGTTAAAGCCATGGTCATGAGTTCAAGAAAAGTAAGAGGAAAGAAAGATAAGAGAATTTATTATTATTATTATTGAGTTTGATTTAGAGATGAAATGGGAGTCTAGTGTTTATATAGGTAGGAGATTAAAGCTAGATGCTCGATGTAAGACTGCTGCATTCGAATGGAAAGTGCCATCAACAGCTTAGCTTTCCATCCAGCTAAAGGCAAGCCGTCAATAGGCCCTACCGACCGATTGTCTTGATTTGCCATCGGGAACTCGATTGACTAAGAAATCATCGTAGTTTATGCTTCTACTCCACATTTTTTTCCCTGCATCATTTTTTTTCTCATAAAGAAGGTAGCAGAGTCTAAAGTTGAAATTGAAACTCTAAATTTACTAAATATTATTTCTCAAAGATAACTGTATAAATCATTTGAATTAAGTTTTTTATTCTTATTCCTTTTGTTTTCATATCCAAATATAATGAACTTTATTAATTACTAAATTTCTTTATTATTAATAATTAACTTCCTTTATGATTGGCCATTATCGATAATTATAAGTATTTAATCTATGGTTTAGTCTGATTGATTAACGCAATTATTTTTAATATGTGACATCAAACATAATTAAAATTTGATTTTCATTATTTGCAATCTCTCTCTATATTCTCAAATTGTGATTTTTTATATAAAAAAATCGTACATATCCTTCACCATTTGCCAACATTAAATATATAATGAATATTATATATTATTTTTCTAAAAGTTCTTGTGCGCAAAGTTCTTAAAATTGCCTAACTGATCCCTAGCTCAATCAATCTCTTAATATTCGTTTCATGTATTATATGTAGGTTTTAAGGTTAAAAATTAAAATAAAAATGATTAATCACTTAAGGAAAAGATGATGCTTTGATATTTAATTCGTGAAATTGATATGGGATGAAACCTAACAGAGTGCAGACAAAAGTACTTAACTGTAGCTGCATCCAACTGTACCAAAATTTTTGGTCAGCAGGCATTTTGAACTTAAAATTCATTGCCATTTTCATCCAATCGTCATTCCCTAATATATCTGTGGACAGCCGAGAGATGGCGATTGACATGCAACCCGCCGGTTGGTCGGATTCGCCCACTTCATGACCCACCACCAATTTTTTTGAGGGTCTCATCTTACAGACTGCTCGAGTGCTCCGATTAATTGAATGGTTCAAATATTATATTTTAATATTATTTTTCATGTCGATCGGATAAATATAAATATAAAAAAATTATTAAATATTTTATAATAATAATAAGATAAGTTTAGTAGTAATATTTTTAAATATGCTCGAGTCCAGCTTAAACCAATATAAAAGTTTATTTTTATTGTTTAAAATAATATTAAAAAATTTAAAAATAATATCTATAACTAAATTAAATAAAAATTATTTTTTATTATTTAAAGAATAACTCACTCAATTTAGAAGAATTTCAACCCATAGGCCATAGCCAACCCAATATGGATCGAATTTTTTACTAAACAAGTTGCTCTACATTGTTATGTCATTTATTATATAGACGTATAAAACTTATCACATTAAGATATATCATATTTATTATATTATTTTTAAATTTATTAAAAATATTATATTTTAGTATCGCTTATAAACATTGAACGTATTTTCCTCTTAATTGCTAGCTTCTAAGCAAAGGTTGAAGATGAAATCGATTGAAATAATTTTTATGGCATAAGAAATCAATTGAAAGTAACTTTAAGAATCAACACGTGGCAAATAGAACACCAAACAATTATTGTCTTTTATATTAAATGCAATAATATGTAGTATTGTAGGTTTTACGTTTATAAACCAAAAAACAAAAAGTTTACGTCAAAATGAGGGCAACCTGACAGATGAAGAAAATTGAAACTATAAGACAAAAGATCATTTCTGTCACTCTGTTGCATAATAATTGAAATAGAAGAAACCTGGGATTCTCCAAACATTGGACGCCACGTGTATGAAGGAGTCACCACTTTTGCAATGTTTTTGTTGATTTCCGAGATCAGATTCGACTGCGTGGACGGTTTTTATTGGATGCAGGCCTTGGAATGATGACTCTTGCTAGTTTTATTCGAATAAAAGTGTTCATGATTTGCATGAGGCTTACTTGTAACATAAATGTCGTTTACGTGTATTTAAATTTGACATCAAATTAAAATTTGAAGTTTATTTTAATTTTTTTGTATTTATAAATAAATATTTGAAAATAGTTTAATTGTTTTTATATTAATTTTTATATTTTAAATATGATTTTAAAAAATAATATTTAATAATTATCTTTTATTAAACTTTAGAATATATTTAATATAATTTTTAATAATTATACTATATAATATGTATATTATTATTTATATGATAAAATTATAAAAAATTATCTTATACACTATCAATAAAATTTTTAACTTTACAAACATTATTAATAGACTGACACTTACCCTTTAATTATAATAAAAAATTAATTAAAAATAAAAATAAGATGTGACAAATTTTTAATTTATTTGTATTAATGTATCAAATATTAATTTTAAATTATATAATATATAATATAAATATATTATAAACTATATAATTGAAAGATGGATTAAATTAAACTTAAATTTTAAATATTAAAACTAAAACTGAATTTCCTTATAAACATAATTTTTTACCTAAACTACTTTTTTCCTATTTTATTTAAAATTTCATATATATTAACGAACCTTTAATCTTTGCCAAATAATGTGGCTCCCAGAAACTTCCAGCGGTAAATAGTGGGAACTTTTTTAATGTGAATTCAAAAAGGGATTTACCCTATGCCCACACGTGTTAAAACTGGATTGGTCTTCCTTTGTTAATGTTGAATACTGTAAGATATGAAATTCTCTTTATCTAAATAAGTTTTATACTATGATTTGAAAGCATAATTCTCATAAAATGCTGTAATGTTGCACTATAATTAAATTAATGGCAATATAATTAATTATAAGTAATTAATTATAATTCTAAATTACAAAAAAAATTATTAAAATAATGTATGAAAATTGCAGTTAGAATTAATGAATTCTACATAATTTTACGTTATTAAATAATTAAATAATTTTCATGAAAAGAATTATAAATCAAATAATCTCGTAATACAAACGATTTTTCTTCTAATAAAATATGAAAAAAAATTCTAAGAATAATAACGGAATAAGTAATTTTTATCCAAAGAAAAAAAGGGATAGGCCAATTTTGTTAGCTTAATGTATTTTATTAATTTGTGTACATAAGATGTGGGTAGAGATTTTTCTTTGGGGTGGGGAATGAGACCAAGACTTCCCAAAGTAACATTGGAAAAATCTTGGTTTCATTTAATGTTATTTTTTTCTTTTCATGGCGGAGAATCTTTGTATGGTTGATACTTATCCATTAGACAGCTTTTGGTGCTTTACTATTTCTTCATTTCAATTAAATATTATTTATATAAAGGTGATTGATGAGTATAAAATTAAGATAGCAGAAAGATAACATTTTAGGGTGTGGAACTAATTTTGAGATTTTTATTCTCTTTTAATTATTTTTTCAATGAAAGAATAAGCCACTTAAATAAGTCAAATTTTGAAATTTTTATTCTCTTTATAACCTAGGTAATGGCTAGAAATCAACCCAATTATCTTTGACCATATCTAGAACAATGTTTGCTTTTTTTTTTTTTTTAATGTAGTAAGGTTAATTATAAACTTCTAATTAATTAATTAAAGGCCTAGGTAGCTAATTAAACCTTCAAGAAAAAGTAAAACTAATAAGAAGAAAAAAATACATGAGAAATATATAAATACAATAACTTTGATGGCATAAATTTATCATAGCTCTTCCAAACCATTGTCAAATTCGGAATTCAAAAGTAAGGTTTAATGACAAATCAAATAATGCAAACTAGGCTCTGCCAGTTCTGCTCCAATAATGCAAATTGGTTAGACATGTATAACTCAAGGTTTAATGTTTGCCGGAAATGATTTGACAAACCAACAACATCTTAGACTGAGAGAGGCAGGTTTTGTTTCGTTCTCACATAATTATTATAATTTGGACCTTATTTTTGTTATGATCACGTACAAAAGTTTAATAGCACATTTTATACATTATCAACAGGTTTTTCTTTTTTTTTTTTTAAATTTAAGAAGTGGGATTAAGAGGCTATCAAATATTTCATTTATTTTTAATTTTTTTAAATATAACTAAAACCTATGTATTTTTTAACTAATTTCGTTTTATGAAATTTAAAATCTCCACTAGCACTAGCTGAAAATAATTCCTCAAAATTTAATGTCATAATTTAGATTCAAGTAATAGTGGCTATTGGGATTGGAAATTTCCTTGACCTTTGTTCGAATTATTATAAGTATATAATAATGATGAGCGTTTCTATGTGGAGTATGGTTTTTTCTGTTTGTATTTGGAATTGATGAGAACTGGTTTTTTTTTTTTTTTTTAAGGCCTATTCCGTGAATTAGAGGTAAAGGCACAATCATTTATTGTGATATTTTTTATAGTGTCCTAGCTTTGGTTTTAAAACTTTATAACAATGAAAACATATTGCATACAATTACTGCAATACGATTGATTAATTATAATCTTGAATTATGTAAAGTTTATGAAAAAATTATATAAAATTTATGATTTTAAGTGGTAAACTTTTACATAATTATATGTTATTATTAGATAATTGTATAATTGTAGAAAATAGAATTGTATCATATGTATCATTCTCCCTTAAAAAATAATGAAAATCTATGTAATTCACTGAACATAGATACAATTGACAAAATTTCTCATGTCTTGATTTCTCTTTTACTATTTCTTCTCTATTATTTTAGTTTCTCTACGCATAATCATAAAATTGCGATATCCTTCCATCCTCATGGGATTTATTAATTAGTTAGCAAACACAATCATAAGTTAATTATTTTCTCAGCACATAACGACAGTTCGATGTATACTATATAATTAGCATATATATATATATAACGAAATAATTATTTTTCAAAGCATAAATTGTACTTTGTCCATCGGCTAAAACCCCTTTTTTGGCACGTAAAGAGCAGTGAGATCGCTTAAGATAAAACAGGGCCTAGGCCTAACAACAACCCATAACTCTTCCTACATATAAAGATCTAAGTACGGCATTAGGAAGAGAATTTATGATTATACTATCTTTGCAAAAAACACCAACAGCTAATTTGCTAGGGTTAGATTTAGCAGAAGCATCGACATTCAATTTAGTAAAGTTGTTTGGAGGAGGAAACTGCCGAGCAATATTTATAAAGCAAAGCATAGTATAATAGTGATATGAATTGAGATTATTTAAAACATCGGCTAAAAAGCTTTCATTAAAACCGATCAACTTCAGCAAATTATAGCTATAGTATATAATAGTGATATGGATTGAGATTGGCTTCTTTTTCTTTTGTTTTTCCTGATTCGATCATTTTTTTTCTTATACAAAAATAGCTTGGCAAGGTCTTCAGTTTATATCTTTTTATTTGACAGGAGTTTTCTTAAATGTGGATGACATTAGCATTTAAGAAGAATCGATTGAATTAGGTTTCAGGGGTCCAGAGAGAGCAGTACAGTTGCACGAGTGGATAGCATTTTACAAATCTACATGTATTGATAAACTCGAAAGGTGCAGTGTCACCATGGGCCATGTACATTACGTTTTTGAGTGGAGGTGGTCGATGCGTGCATGGTTTAAATAAGGTTGACGTTTAAGTATCAATACTTATAATTTTTTTTTTTAATTTTTTATTTTTAAATTATAATATTTTAATTTTATTCAATTGAAAATTAATGGAAGTTTCTCACAGCTTTTGCAAGTACTGTTTCTTTTTCATTATTTAAAAAGTAAGCTTTGTAAAAGTGGATCTTTAAAACTTTTAATTTTAATTTAAATATTTGTATTTAAATAAATAATTATCAAAATTGAATGCATTTAACCAAAAAATAAATTAAACATTGACAAAGAAAATGAAAGTATCAACTGTAGTTTGATTTGAATGCTGGCCTTCTTGCATTCACCCGTATGTCTTTCCCCCTTTTATGTTGTTTTCCATTCAAAATGAGAATCCACCACAATCCACATGCTAATGGATAAGAAAAGGTCTCAACCCATTTATTTTGAAACTGAAAGCATAATAGTGTCACAGTTAAATAGGATTAACAATTGGATATCACGATGTGCAAACTATAGCCACTCTCGTGTTAATTATTAGAATTATATTTGAACATGAGATATTGATTATCTTTCATATAAATAAAGGACATTCTACAAATATTCTTGAAGGTATGTATTTATTTATTTATTTATTTTGTAAAATCTACCATGTAAAATGATAATTAGAAAGGATTAACTTAAGAAAACAAACTCATAAATTTAAAAACTTCTTTAAAAATGATATTTAAAAATTTTGAAATCATATAATGAATTTTTAAAATAATTATAAATGTTATGTGCCTTTAAAAAAGTATTTTTAAAAAATATAGGCAACACCTTCCTTAATTTAATGAAATTACCTCATAATTAATTTCCACTATTTAGGGTTCGGAGTTTTGGTGGGATAATGATAGGAGTGATATGGCTTGATATTAAGTGAACCATCAAATCAAGCAGACATGCACTATGAAGATGAAAGCTTTCCACATCAATTTAAATGAAGATAAAATTCTATAAAAAAAAATGCGTTAGATAAAAAAAATTATAATGTTAGAAGATTTTGTTTCACATCAATCTTTAAGGATTTCAAATATTGAAATAAAAAGGTAAATGATGTATATTTCTGGTAATTTAAAAAGAATGTGCTATTTTTTTATATAATAAAATTTAAAAAGAAAACATACTTAAACTTAACTTTTTTGTTTTAATTATTAGGTGATCTAAATTCGAAAAGGGATAGTAAATACGGTAAACTTTAAGACAAAGATTTTAAGTGTTTATGATTAAACTATTTCTTCTTAAAAAAATTAAATTAATTATTAAATCAAATATTTGAATATTACAATATTTATCAATATTTATTATTTTTTCTCACATTTGTAGCATATTTGGTTCATATCTATACAACTATTTTATTATAAAATTATTCGACATATTATAATGATACAGTTATTTGATTAGTGAAACTATAATTTTGCAGTCATTTTGCGTCTCACAATTGAATGGTTATTTTAATCTTAAAAGTAATAAAAAGATTCTCTAAAAAATTTAAATTTCTTTTATAAAAAATTTAAATATTATAATATTTCATTTGATCAAACTAAATTATTTTTATAATTATTTTATAATATTTATATTTTATTTTATTTTTATGTAATAATTAATTTATTATAATTTTATTTTATTATAATTCGCAATTTTACTGCTAGGCTTGTTTAATGTTCCAAGATAACCACACATGCAATCGTGCACGGCAGACATACGCACGACCTGAAAAGACTGCTCCAAACATCTCTTACGTACAAAGACATTTTTGGCTAAAATAATCTACCAATCATTTAGCGCATTTGTCCTTTTTTTTTTAATCTTTTGGTCTAAAGTTAAAGTCGATCATAGGTTCAAACGCAATAGTTTATATTTTTATTTAATCATATTTAATATATTAATAAATTATATTATATTAAATTTAAGATATTAATTATACGTGTTTATAGTTAACATTTTTTTTCCTGTAGTTGTTTGCGTTCCGTCCATCTTTCATCCTTCGTAATCAAAAATAAAGAAAGAAAAGTAACTTTTTTTTGTCGTTCATTTTTTTTTTCTTTTGTCACTCTTTTCTTTCGTTCTTTGCAAAAATAGTGTTAATCTTCTCCTTTCCAATGCTAGAAATGTTAGCGCTTGTGAGCAAATGTTGTTGAGGGCAAGGAATAGGGACCAATACCTTAAATAAAAAGGCTAAACTTAAAACATGTAGTCTTACCATCCGATGAATGATCTATGATCTTAATTTATTATATATTAGCATCATATTTATATAAAATATTTATATATATTCTATTTAAAGTATTTATATTTATATAAATTTTAATATATTCATATTTTAAATTTTTTAAAATTATATAATTATGTTATGGTCAATATTACTAGGTTTAGATTTAGTTTTATTACTATATTTTCTTAAAAAAATTAGAAAAAAGCAAAAAAAATATTGTTTAATTTGTTATATCACGTGTGTTATATATTGAATAGGATTTATCCACTATCCTTTCTAGTTTCCAATCTCTCTATGAAAGGGCCATCAGCAACTTGGATTTTCAAGTTCCAACTTCCTTTTCGATATTCCATTCTTTTCACTTTGAAAAACCGACACCGACAATGGCCTTTTCAAAATTATTGCTTTTTTTTTACCCCTTAAAAACATTGGTAAAGTCATTATTTTAATTAAAAAACTTTTGCGGAACACTAAACTATTTTATTTGTTAATCAATTTTATTGAGTATCTTTTCACATAATTAAATCCATGATTATGAGGTGAAAATGAAATTCAGTATTATGATTCCTATAAGAACAATTTTCAAACTACTAATAAAAATTTGGGATTGTCCTAATGGAAATGAAACTACTAAATCTTGAGATTGTTTTATTTGAAAAAAAAAAATTTAAGTTCAAACTTTAATATAAGATTTAAAATTGATCCGATTAAGAATCAAGTATATGATTAAAGATTTTTATTTGTATTTTGAGTTAAAATCGACTCTAAACAAATAAAATATTTAATAATATGAAACTTAAATAATTCTATTCGAACTTGATTTGATTTAATTTATAAATACATCTAATTTTAAAAAAATTATTAAAAAAAGAGGGTTCTTACTTCTTATTCTATAGTTTTAAATGTACGGCTTTTTACGTATATACCAAAGATAAAAATCACAGTAATTTGACAGAATAAACAACAATAATTATAGATAAAAATATGACGAAGTGGAAATATGCAAAAATAAGCCAGACCTAAAAATAAAGAAGAAAGTGTGGTCATTTTCTTGGCAGTTTACATGGCCACAGAAACTGCCGCCAGGCCTTAGCGATAATCATGATTGAGATGTGTTCCAATGCTACCAAAATGAGTAATAATCATAGAGTCCAAATTAAAATTTACTTCTCTCTCTCTCTGTCTTTTATATATATATATATATATATATAAAATATTGTTTTAACAAGTCGTGTTTCAATGCTACCATAGTGATTAATAGTATATTTGAAAAATCTTATATTGTTTATTAATAACCATAAAATCTGGTAGCACCTTTCATTAATATTATATGATTTATAGTTTATTTTTATACACTTATGGTAATTTTTTTTAAACTTTACAAATAGATTAAGAGAATATCGCAGGTTTAATTTTTTTAAAAAAAAGATATATCTTTTTGTTAATCTATTTGTGGAATCTAATAATTCTACTACCAAAAGATGTGATGTGTCTCATGTTTTAATCTTAGAAGGTAATTTTTATCAAAAAAAAAATTAAATTTGCTGCAAGAAGAAGAAGAAAATTTAAAATATCTATAGGGTAGCTATTTGGATAAGCAATATAATTATAGGACAAGGAAAGGAATAATATAAGCATATGTTTTAAAGCAGTTAACATCGGCGTCTTTCTCTGAAAATTATATGTACTTAAAAGAAATTATAACCACACAATATGAAGATGAAAAAGGAATAATAATTCATCAACAAAATATTAATTTCTTTGGAAAAACAAGCATGCCATATCGTGTCATGTCAAATTATGAATGCTTAAATCCTTCCAATTCGTTTTCCATATGAAGGATGACAGTTTTCATTCCCGTGTAGGTAGGTTAAATGTTCTATTATCTTATGCACGTGATGAAACTACACCTTGAACTTAAAAGAAAAAAAGAAATACAGTATGAGCCTGGCCTCGATGGCTTACAATCCAAGGCTTGTGCTGTGAAAAACTTGTTATAAACTTGGATATCATGTTGATAACGTTGAGCAGCCTTAGGATTTGCTGAACTCTAGGGATTTGGGTCAGTGAGAAGTGACTGCAGTGACTAATTTCTTAAAAGATGTTTTACCAAAAAGCAAAAAAAGGGGAAAGGGGAGGGGGGGAATGGTTACATGATTGCAGTACCTAAGTGGAGGTCAGAATTGTTGAAACATTGTGAAAGGATGACCATGCATCTTGAGTTTATATCAATACAAAGTCTGCCATCACTGTAAACTGCGTAAGCCATTAATTTCCCAGGAGAATAAGTAAGGAAACTTAACAAATCAAACAGTAAATGGTATGCAATGTATGAGCATCAATAATGAGACATTATCCGGATCTTAAAGCAGAGGAATCCCTGTTTCTAATCTCAAGGATGGAAAGCTATTTTGAAGTTGTTCAATAGTGAAATGCATTAAACAACTTGAGCTTAAGTCCGCTAAGTTCATAAGCTTTCTTGGTTCATGTCGATGAATAAACACCAGTAAGGCTCACCCTTTAATCTTCTTTATGAAAGTTTATTATACTCAACTTGACAGTGAGTGTCGGATATAAATATATCTATGATATGAGTGTACGTAATTTTTTTATATATTAGGAGGATCATACTCCATACTTATTTTTGAATATATGTCAAATATAAACGTTAAAAACGAATACGTTAAGGAAAATAAAAAGTGAGACTTGTTCTTTATTATCTTTTCGTAATACTCCAAATCTTCTTCATTTCGACCACACATCCTCAATTTCTCCTCCGCTTGTCTCCTCAAAAATCAAATAAAGATTGACACTATCGATCTTTCATCTGAATTTCCTGCATAATTAAAAGAAAAATCAGGATCCAAGCTCGATGAGATCAACAAAGAAAGTCAAAATAAAATGTACTCTACGTAAAAGTCAATTTTATGAATTTTTTTTTCTTAAGGATAAAACTTGGGCGTAGGCCTATAACTATTTGATGTGATTTTAGCCCATTTTCTTATGGGCTGCAATGCACCCAAACATAATTCATAGAAAAAAATATTTAAAGTTCTAATAAAATTTCCTGTGGGCTGCAATTATTTAAACAAATAACTTTAAATTTTTATAAAAGAAATTTTGGAATGTTGATTATTTGTTTAAGTAATTTTATGAAAATACATTTATTTTTACTTATTACTTTAAATGTTAAATGATCATAAATTAATCAAATCATGAGTCACAAACTTATTATTTTTATAATTATAATTGTAACATTACATAATATAAATAATTAACAAAAAAATATATTTATATAAAATTAACACATACTAAAAGAGAAAAAAAAAGGAAAAACCTTAGTCTTAAAACTTGCCGTTAGACAAAACAAATAAAAATAACCATAAGATTCAAGCGTTCGCGCGTATACGTGGGATCAGAAAAAGAGTATGGAAAAGAAATGGGAAAATTTTGTAATTTTGATATTAATATTAATATATATATATATATATTAAAGGAAAGTATAAATATACATATTTATGAATTGATTTAAATTATAAAAAAAATTGTTAAATTTAATTATAAATATAACATAACAATAATTTTATAAATGTCATTTTAATTACTGAAATAAAATTTTGAATTGATTCAGTTTAAGTAAAGAAGAATGGAAGTTGCTGATTTGCAGGTTTAGTGAAAAGTGAAAATACAAAATTTCACGGCTGTTATTTCATATGCTCCATTGTTGGAACTTGCTGGCGTTTCTGGTGTATGTTTCTATTTGCTGTTTTGGTTTCATATCTTCTAGAGGTGTCAAAATAAATTTGAATTCAAAAATTTATCTAAAAAAATTCGAACTCGAACTCGAACTGAACTTGATTTGATCAAAAAGTTAATGGTCCGAACCTAAAAAAATCCAAACCCGAATGGCCCGAACCCGAAATGATCCGAGCTCAAAAGAACCCGAACCCGAAACGACCCGAACCCGAAATGACCAGAACCCAAAAAAAAACCTGAACCCGAGCCCAACCTGAACCCGAACCCAAATTTAATACTAAAAATAAATATGAAAAATTATAATTAAATAATTTTTTATA
>JBBYHO010529236.1:0-14191 GCA_038382025.1 Adansonia gregorii | reverse complement strand
GTCTTTATTTATTCTCTAATTATTATTTATTTTAATTTTAATTTAATTATTAAAAATAATATAAATTTTATATAAATAATGATTTTTAATATTTTAATGATATTAAAACCAAGAAAAAGAGTTTGTGAGCAAATCTAAGTCAACCCAAAATTAAGCAACTCTAGTGGGACTAATATAAGCAACACTACATTATACAATGTTAATCAGTTCTCCAAAGGCTATCGATTTCATTATTAAACAGTTTCCACTCCCTCCAGTGTCTGGATTCTTTGTTGCATAATCATATCCAACCAATGGCAATAGATCTATCTTTAGCTTCCCTAATTACTAGTTATGTAATAATAATTTATTTTAATTTTAATTTAATTATCAAAAATAATATAAATTTAATATAAAAAATGAGTTTTTAATATTTAAATGATATTAAAGAAAAAAGAAAAAAGCTTGTGAACGAATCTAAGTAAGCCCAAAGTCAAACGTAAGTAAGGGATGAAAGAAAAATTTCGGATCAAATCTTCACTCCATGAGCAACTCTAGTTGGAGTAACGTAAGCAACACTATGTTATGCTTGAAAGTAAAAAAATTTAAAATCAAATGCTCACATAATTACTTATAGTAATTAAGCGGAATTGATTCAGGCTATTTACCATCATTAAAAAAAAAGGACCCAACAACAACAACAGAAATCAAGGAATTAGAGATTATATTCTCTTAATTAGTTCTCTTTTTGCTTCTTAGAATAAGAAGAAACTCTATCATATCAAATAACCTTTCCACACCCAACTATGTTTTTATATAATAGATATATATTAAGTTATAGAGAGGTTATTATTTTACTAATTTATCATACATACAATAGTGGGTTAAAGAAATTTAAAAAAAAAAACTGATTTTTTAAAAAAATAGTAAGTTAAAAATAAAGAAATTTTTGTTAATTGAGTAGTTATTTTTTAAATTATAACATAAACTAAAAGAAATTAGTTTTTGAGTAATTATTTTTAACATTAAAAGACTTAAATATCCAAATTTTTATATATAGTGTGCATATTTTAATTTGAAATTTTTTTCATTTACCAATTAAATTGATGTACATGTAGGTGGAGTTTTTAAATTTTGTAAATTGGATAAAAAGAATATCACACGGTTTTTTTTTCTTCTTGTATATCTATTCATTGATGTTCGAAAATATATGATAAAACTTATTATAAAATTTTCTCATATATATATATATATATATATATATATGAATAATTATCTCAAAGAAAAAAGCTTCACACATGTTCCATTTATTTATTATTTATATATTTAAATATATTCTGCTGAATACGTGTCATCTTACAACCTTGCTTGTAAAGTTTTTTATTTATATCACTAGTGTATAAGAAAATTATTCTATGTGTATATATATATATATATATGTATACTTGTGATTTACTAGCGTTTTGAAATGTATAAACCTAGCCAAGGTTCTGTTGGTTCCCAATCCAAATTACTCCAACATAGGAAAATGGAGAGAAGACAGAAGATTGTACGTGCTTTTGGGGCTTCCATCGAAATCGAAACAGAAATTCTATTAAGATTGCCTGTGAAAGAGCGTGCTTCGATTCAAGTGCTTTAAGAAATCATGGCGCAATTTCATTGAAGACCTCAATTTCATCTCCATGCATCTGATTTGTTTTGGCAACAAAAACGGTGATTGATGCCTCATCTATAATATTCTTATTCTCATCAATATTTTAAGCGATGTTGTAGAGTAGACAATAATAATAATAATAATAATAATAATAATAGTATAGTGAACTTCTGATGTCAGCTAAATGGCTATTTTTAGAATCACAAGGACACATGATTGGTTCAAGCGATGGATTAGTTTGTTTAAGCAATAACTTATTTTACTTTACTATGATCCTATCTTGAAAATACATATTTGGAATCATTCCACGAGAAAAACAATGGAATTTCCTCAGTGCCATGGCGATGGCGATCCATATTCTGTTCTTGGTTTTGGGTTTTAACCAAACTTAATGATTATAAGGTGGTGAAATTTGGCTTTACTCGTTTTGTGATTCGCCGCAATCAATAATTCAGGTTTACAGCTTAAACATGAACTCATGGAAAAAGAATACAACAGCGAATCCCGGGTGGTTTTTGTTGCCTTCCTTACAACACAATGGGTTCAATAATAGAGATTCTCATTGGTTAGGACGAGAAATAAAGGCCCCAAGGAGAAGATTGTTGATTATATCATTCAAATTTGAGGAAGAGGTATTCCTAGAGATTAATGTACCAAATCATCGTTATTATGATAATCGAATTTGGTTTTTGAATGTATTCATTACAGAATATCAAGATTTACTGACTTTGATTATCAGTGGAGTCAATTCAAATGTTTATGACATATAGGTGATGAACGAATATGGTGTAGCTGACTCTCGGGTTCAACCATTCACCATTGAAGTATCGATACCAACAGATAAACGGAAGTTAATGCCCATTATGAGATTTGAGAACAATAGTGAACTTATTCTGGTTCGAGATAGGAATCGGAGAATTGTTTGGTATAATACGAAGACCAAGCAAATTGAAGAGCAACTAGTATAATTCTTATTATCCAATAGGGCAGGTTATTCGTTGCGAGGAAAGCCTGGTTTCATTGCCCGGGGAATATGGTACAATGCTTTTAGAAGAAGTTATTGTTGGTACAAAAGAAGTCACAACCTAAAAATAAAAGAAATGGTACAAATAGTCAAACTCTAAATCTATTATATGCCAAATAACTGCATAAACAACTGAAATAAATTCCAAATTCACTATTTTTTTTTGTTTTTTTTATTTAAAATTTTAGGCATTAATTTGTTTATATTATTATTATTATTATTATTATTATTGTATTGACATTTGAGTATGAATAAATTAAATCAAAATTATCTAATAGAGTGTTAATAAGAAACCTAATCTAATTAACCAAAAATAAAAAAATAAAAACAAAACAAAACCCATCCATGTGCAAATGCTCGTAATTGTTTGATTTGATTCCCAATTTTTCCTTGCAATATCAAAAGTCATGGGACCAAGAGAAAAGAAATGATCATTTTTAAGACCGGAAAATTCCGAATAAGACATAAATACATAATCATATGAACATCTATATAAACAAAAATAATTATCATTCCAAAGTTTATATAAAGACATAAAATCTTCAACATGATCATGATATAAAAAAAATATTACGAACCAATTTTTCCAAGGAAAAAAGAAGCAAAGATCCTACAGTAAAATTTGCCTAATCAAACTTTCAAATGGAATAAAGAAAAGAAAGCTTCAGCAGAAACTAAACTACAATTCAAAATTGCCTCTTCATTTTCTTTCCCCCCTTCAGAGAAGAAAATAAATATATATATATATACAATGAAAAAGAATATATATATATATATATATTCCTAAATAGTTTTAAAAAAAAAAAGAAGAAAATATCTATTGAATTGAATGTTATGTATGCAGAAAAAGAACCATCAGATTAGGCCTGTTAACCAAAAAACCTTGTATGCTTTGTGCTTCATGACATATAACCGTGTAAAAAGGTGAATCCTGAGCGAACTGAAAATGCTGGGAAGCTATTTTTGTTTCCCCTCCACTACTTGAAAGCAATTTACTTGGATTAAAAGAATGCGAAAAAGAATAAAATATCACGTACCACGCTGTTAAATGTAACTAGGCTTCTCACGTCTGCAACAGTTTTTCATGCTTCTGGTTAGAGAAAAAAGAAACGGGATTTCGGAGCTGCCTCTGGAGTTCAGTGTTTCTAAGTTAGAATATATGGTCATCCAATTTAGCTTTCTAGGTATCCTATAATCCAAGTGGTTTCTGCCTGTACCCATTCCTATGCCTTTCCAAAAGCTTCTCCTTAGTTTTCCTCTTTTTGTCCATCTTAGCCCTGTATCTTTCTTCCCTCTCCCTCTCATAAATTCCATGCCAATGCACTTCACCGGTCGATGGCCACAACCACGTCTTCCTTGGCTGGTCATCGTCATCTGCAGCCTCTGCTAGATCTTCATCCATGCTCTTTAATAATGTAAAGTTAAAATATCTAGCCCACATAAATTCTTTTCGTTGTTCAACTGGATGTTGCTCTTCGAGCGAACCAGTCTGTGGCTCAATGTAGACCATCCTCCGTCCACTATGGTAAGCCCAGACATTGACTAAGAGTTCCAATAACCGACAATAACAGTGTTTTTTCTGCACAAAAGGGGGAATGTTATGATTCAACCCTCAATGGAACCAACAGAATTTATAGGAACCAAAAAGCTTACCTCGAGGACCGAGGAACCCAACAAACACATATTGACTTCACTAGAATTGGTATGCAAGGCATCCAGAGAATCAACAAACATCCTGCAGTTCCGTTATACAAGTTTCGGCTCATCTACTGTACAGTGCTCTAAAGAGGATGTCAAGGAAGAAAGATAAAAAAAAATAGGCAGTACTCTGCAAATTACCGAGAAAACATTACAAACTCCAAAAAGGAAGTTGTTGGCATCACCCAGCTATGCAATGCAGACCAGCGACCATCATCAGTGGGCATGGGAGGAAGAGCCTCCATATCTGATGGCAAGATATACATCTTCCGGAAGGCATTTTCAAAAGCAGTTCTGCAGCAATTTAAAGGAATCACCTAAGACATAATAATTGGCATATAGCAAATAAAAATAATCTAATATACATGCTAATCTTTTGCAAGTTAATGACAAGGCAGCAGTTCCATGTCCACGTTACTTAGCAACTAAACATACTTACACCCGACAAGGCCTATCTAGGGCAAGAAATTTGTTAAAATTTTAGCTAACAGATGATCACCTCCTAGCAATTAAACGCGATCCCAAGAACAACAAATGCTGAGCCATTGACCAATGATCATCTCCTAACCTATTGAACCTGATAAAAGATGCCAATGATTAGGGCCTAACCTCTTCACAACCCCACCTATGTTATTGTTTGGCTCGCTAAAAGGTGTCATGGAACAGGAAAAAACAGCTTTTACCTTGTAAACATAACAATAGAATAATGTTCTTAGATTTGTATTTATAACAGTAATCAAAATGGTACCATTACGGCTTCATGGAGAAAATTTTGACAAATTTGATTCCAAGAGCATCTTAACCTATGTTGCTTTAACTATTCATTTTTCTTGAAGTATTCGAGTTTTGACGCCCATGTCTGACGCATTTTCAAATATTGGTATGGGTATACGATTCTCCAAATATATGAAAAATTTAAACAGAATTGAACATACCCGTGCAGAATAAATATTCATCTATCACTCACACTTGAATCCGAGTAATATAGATCTTAACAGGAAGAAGGGACAAGGGAGAAAGCAACACATTGTAGGAAGAGATTATCTGTACATCTACGACATGACAATATGACAAGTGGATGGCCCTCACACAACTTACAGAAATTAAAGTCAAATCCTAGCATTAGTAAGGCATGACAGATGAATCCATCACCTATGATATTTAACAATCGTATATCCAACTGATATATAGTGAAACAAACCTGCACTGCCCAGCATTTAACATATCACACATTGACCAAAATGTGAGCGCGTGATTTGTTCCCGCACCTCCACCATCAACGTCAAGGCATGCCCAAAAGTACATTACATCTCCTTTACTTTCTTGTAGTGTTTCTTCTAGAACTCTTTCAGCTTTTTTGGACAATGAAACCTATTTCAAGAAATATACTGAGCAATCAAACATTGCAAAGTCCAAAAATTGGTAGTTGTAGGCTTAAAGCAAAAGATACAGATATCAGAACAGCATAAAAAATGACATGTTTAGTTTTGAGAACGTTTTCATTTTGATCCTTTTAACAATAGCAGTATCTTGGGAGGTTTGATGGTAGAAGAGAGTACGCAGATGGAAAATTGAAAGTATAGGAAAGTAAGCAACTCTGAAGAGGAGAGTAAAGTGGTTGGTTTATAAACCATTGTCATTGCGCCTTAAGATAGTAATTAAAATAAAAATTGAGGGGTAAAAGAGAAGTCATCCACCAGAATAATCCATTCAAATCCTCCTGGTTAGAGGGGATTAAGAAAAGTGAGATTAATGGGGGATTGTAGGGATTTGGTTCATCTTCAAACCACCCCCAACACCCCAAATCACCCTTTTCAAAAAAAAAAAAAAATCTTAAAGAGGATAAAGCAAACCATTTACTGCCTTTTATCATACAAAACAGTAAGAAGTTTGAAATAAGAAGTCAGCTCATAAAACTCCAGCTAATATTCAAACATGAACGCTGTATCAAATATATATGTAATACCTTCCCACCAGCAGCACGCCATGATTGAAAACCAATCCAAGGTCTCTTGTGAATGGTATCCACCCTATTTGCTATAGAGAACATCCCTCCAACTTCACATAATAAATCCCTATAGTAAGTGTCATTCAAAATTGAGAGTCGGCCAACTGCATCCACGTCATCTGATCTCAACCTCCTTGCTCTTCTAGACTGGCATATAAAATGTATAGTTAAAAAAATGTAGAAACTACTTTTTCACAAATTGTTTTTCAGTAGCTGAACAAATCAAAAAGCAATGCTACTCTGTAAGGGGGAGAAAGAGACTAAGGACCACTATAGTAGATACAAGAAACCCATTATTAATAAAGAACTAGACTACATTAAGGAAGAAAAACAGATCGGGATAGGACTGGTGTTGGGAAGCTACAATCTGTAAATCCATTGCAAATTTTATGTCAGACTCTTTACAAAACATGCTTTTCTACCCAGCCTAGGCAAGAAAACTCAACCTACCCAAGAATTACTCAAAAAGACTCAAAGCACTTTTGTCACGAACAATATGAATATTTTGTTTATACAATACTTTCCACAGCATGATTTCTGTTGAATCAAATCAACACTATCACAGATTTAAATATTCCAGATCATAAAATAAAAAAAAATTATTAGAAAGTGATGAAGAAGACATGAAGAAATGTAATGAATATTTCTAAAAAGATAAAGCACAAAATATGGATTGAGAGAAACTCACAAGACTTAGACCACGGTACAGAGATCCATGGTGCAAGAATGGCCAGGCCCCAGCCCCACTATAGATCTCATAAATGCACACAGTTTGACCTGTCCTTTCCAGTTCTCCCTCATCTCTTTCATTTGCGTCAAACTTCAGTTTCTCAGATCTCCGAGCATTTCGATATATCTCATCCCATACACCAGGACTTCTCTCCATTCTTTCACTAACCTACAGAGTTAAGGGGGAAAACATTTTTTCACATCACAGTTTATTCCTTAGCATGTTAAAACAAAAAAGAAAAGAATAATATTAGAAAAAAGCAGGGAAGGGAGAGATTTAAACAAAGGGCAGCAATTATGTAATACTGCTGTACCTCCTCCATTTCAAGTCTTTCATAATCTTCAAAGTTCTCTATATCTGTCACGATATTCATGTCTTGCTCAGTAAGGATATCCTGACCCCCAATCTTACTCCCGTTCCGAGGCATGTCAATGACATGCTTGGTGTATTCCTCCTCAAGGACATAAACAACACTAAAATCTCCAAAACTATCACCACTTCCGTGGTCTATTTCCTTCATGAAAAGGTTCCATTCCCACGATCCCTGTTGAAGTTCAGAAACAGAACCCGGCAGCAAAACATCAGATGGGAAATTGAGTAAATTCTCCAGAAGTCTTGCATACCCAATTATGCATTCAGATGCCAGAATGTTCTTAGCAAGCAGTCTTCCAGAAGAAGCAACTGTTTGAGCAAATCTAGAGAGTCTACCATTTGAAATCAAAAGCGCAAAAACCCTCAATAAGGCATCAGGATGATGTTTTGTGAAAAAAACACCATGGACTCCATCAACCACCTGTCATAAAAGCAGCTTAAAATGTAATACAGAATAGAAAGTCCCTCCCCCCCTCCTTTCTCTCCCTAAATCACAAAAATCAAGACTTATGGAGTAATATGAAAGTAATGTAGCTGGGCCCTACATATTTTTTCATGACAGGAAAATCAGGTGTGATGACAGGGATTCCAAAAGTCATGGCTCGGATAATTAATGGTGGAAAGCCCTGTTCTTCTTGGGAGGAATCATAGAGAACAATGTCAGCCATTAATAAAACTTCATTGGCATCACCATCCAAGCCATAATGCCTAACAGAGCCCCGATTAAGTCCTAGTCGTGATGCAATTTGCTGCAAGGAAGCACAAGGCACAACGTAAATCTTGAATCAAATAACACTAAGCCAGCAAACTACCCTCGATGCAGTGTGCAGAAAACATCATATAAGATAGAATAGAGGACAAATAGAAAAGAACATGACAGCTTCTACTGCTATTCTCTCCAGTATTTGCGATCTTATTAATAGCTCTAAGCCTCTATCCTTCCTTCTAGCAGTATATTACTAATTAAAAAAAATTTGGCCACACCATAATGTATAAGTTTGTAACAAAAATAATCTGAATTAAGTGCAAAACGAAATTAAAATTGAATGACTTAAGTTGGATATCCCAACTAAATAGAAAAATCAGGTATAATTCACAAAGCAAATGATGCTAAGTTGTTTGAAATGCTCATTTACTCCATGCAATAAGACAGTGCATATTTCTTTGTCACCATTTTAAGATATTGTTTCACTTTTCACATTAAACATGCAACTTTAGGCATTAAACTTCTCTAAATTCAAACTAGGCTCATCAGTGAGTATGAGGGAAAGATTTAAGGAGCTTATGAATGAGAATATATACACACATACACACACACAAAAGTTGACTACCTGCAAAGCATCATTATATCCATCAGTAGAGTTACCACTCAAGAAAATAAATTTAAATGACCGTCCCATGTCAGTTCTCCTTGCGTATCTCGTAAGGAGAGGTACAACAGTGTGCATTGCAATGGCATAGTCCCATGATAACTCATCATAGAAGAAAGAACTTCCAACAACTAGAATCACCACATCGTCCATGCTAATCCCATTGTCCTTCCGTAGTTGATGCTTTTCATGGGTTTTACTGTAACTTTCTGCACCCCACACATCCACCGGTGATCCAGGAATTACAAGGAAGTTTCCAGTGTCTAGCATGCTATATAACATCTGCGACAGGAGCGAATAGTAACCGATAAACTGCATAAGATGTCTAATACAGTGCCATCTAGAAATTCTGTGTGGAAGTAGAGACAGAATGTCAAATTTACCGGTAGCGTAAAATCAGGGAAAACAATAACATTGGCCCTGCTAAAAGCACTTTTCCACTTCGAAACAAGATGCTCCAAGCCCATCTTCTCGTAGACAGGAAGACGTTTTGCCAGGGTATCTTCTTGAATTATCCATATAAGTGGTACTGTATCAAAAGGCTCCTGCATAAGGCTGCATAGATATAAAACTCACTAATCACAGCATCTCAAACTAAGACAAAACAATTAGAGCTGTTTGTAGTGTTCAGAAAGCGTTTTTACATGTGAGAGAAAATCAGCAAGCCAGATATAGAAGATACCTTGAGATGGCTTCTTTTGCTTCAAGAGAATCAGCAATAACACCTTCAAAACTGAGAAATGCAAGAATACATATATAATCAATGCCGAGTAAACCAAAAAGACAAAAAAAAAAAACAATAATCACCACAAAGATTGAAACAAAAAATTCAAACACAAACCGCTAGATAAATAATAACCAATATATACATAAATGAAAAGGAAAAAAGGACAGACAAAAAGCACCAATAAGGAAGGAACTAGATAACATACAGTAACCAATCAATATGACTAAATTCCTCTGAGCCTAAAAATGAAATCTGACCACTTAGGTGCTCTTCCCACATTGAACGTGCTTTGCCATTTCTTAGTGCATAAATCTGCCAAATTGACATTGTAAGGATTCATAATAATTTCTAAAATGATCAGTGCATCAGTTATTAAACTCTAATGCCTACATAGTTAGAAAGCAGAACCATGTTTATATAACTATAACACTTCCAACATATTGTGGAAGTTATAGACGATACTTATATCATAAAATCCGTTGTAAGAATGCATAAAAAAAGGGGAGCAAAATATGGAAATAATGTCTTTTTTTTAAAAAAATTATTCACCTTAAATACATAGCCAAGTCTCTGAAGACTCTTTGCCACAGTAACCAACATCAATGACCGTGGGTCTTTGTTCATGTTCCCCAAAATCTGTCAATTATCAGGAATACACAAAGTAAATGCAAATCTCAAACCACTTCAAGTACAGGAAATACCATAAAGAAGCTGCTTTTAACACAACCTCATGTGCTCAACAATGCTAATTGACTTAAAACATCCCCATTCTAATCAATGGATTCATAGGCATTTAATATCACTATAACTTTTATCATCCTGCGATTCCAGAACTATAATTTATATACTTAGATTGCTATAAAATATCAAATTCTCTTCTAAATTATGAACGTAGAAAGCAGCAATAAATCAGGTAGCATATTTTCTTAAAAGTTACCACCTCCATAAAGATTAAGAGATTAGAAAGCATTACAGTTCTTTGCATATTCGGTCTTATGCCCCACACCATCCCCCAGTGAATTTTAGATTACCATATTTATTTGATTCCTGATTACGTTACTCCAATCCGAATAAGTCGTCGGAACCCCTTACAACCAAACCATATACAGTACCTATAATTCTAATTAAAGCAACCACATCTCTTTTACTCTTCAATCATTTTTACCCCTTTTTCCTCATGTCCTTTATAGCCCAACTTTTTATTTCTGATGACCCATTGAAAATGAAAATTTATTTAAAATTTTAATTTCCAACTATAAAAGTTTCTTGACGTAAAATTTTTGCTCAATTTGGAAGTGTTTCGTTAAGACCAGCCAAAATTTTTTTATCATCTAATTATCCTAGTGTTTTCTTTTTTTTTTTCTATTTTATTTCCTTTTTAAATCTCATTAGATATCAAATGTCTCTAAAATCATAAACTGCCTCTTTTGCCAAAGATAAACCAAAACCTATTTTTTCATTGTACCAAACAGTTTTCATCTTGTAAATTTAGTACTAAACCTCATTGCTAAAATTCAGTACTTAATGTTTCAAAATTTCAATTTATCAAACATCATGTAAGAATAAAGGAGAGAAATCATACGTTATGAACATAAATGAAAACATTACAAAATAGTTTTTTGCTTAACTCCGACTAACACTTCAACACTTCAAGAAAAAGAAACCTATAACAACACGTTTGATTTAGCCTTTCAAGCTCTCAATTATCAACCACAACATACATGCATTTTTAAATAATAAAAAAGAAACTCATGGGCAATTCATAATTAAAACAACCCTAAGTTATCCATCTTAAGCTATGTTACCTAGACTCATCATTTTTCTTTAAGTGCCTACATCCAACACCTACTATCCGACACGTATTCGAATATAGGTATAGGAGAATGATCCTCCAAATATATGAAAAAAATATTTAATAAATTAAGTATATCCGTTTCATACATAGATCAATATCCAAAGTCACCCTGAGTGCGAGTGACATAGATCTTAAGTGCTAAAAGAATCACCATAACTACCAAACAAATATGCAATTCCATTACTTACAAATTTGTTTCCCTCAAACCATTACTTAACAATTTAAAAATTGATTAATAAACTAATCAAAAATCATAAACTACCAACAGAGAAAAAAAAATAAAAGGAATTATGAACTTTTAAGTTTTTGTTCAAAACTATATAAAAGAAATTTTCCAAGTTCACTTAACACTCTAATTACAAATAAATATAAAAATACTTTTTTTTTGGAACTGCAAACATAAAACAAACAAAAAAAATTAAAAAAAAAAAGTCTCAGCTTCACATTAATTAATCCAAATACTAAAAACAAAAAACAGTCACTCACAAGAGCAAGTCTTGGTCCACGAATGCCGATCCTATCCGTCGATCTCATCTGATCAAGTCTGCCGCCTTCGGCGAGCCGCCGTGAGATCCCTACCGGGAAAAACTTCAACGAGCTCCCGAACCTCATTCCTTCTCGAACAGACTTCCTCCAACCTTTCTCTCCTCCTTGCCTAAACACCATCCCCGTAACGGAACTCTGCATCAACATCGACGCCACAGCGAAAGCTACAACCGAGAAAAATATCACAAAGTAAAACAAATAAATGCCTCGAAATGGACAGCGCAACAATCCTTTCCGGCTGAACCGTGGACGAGTCCGGACTAAAGGCCGGTCGAGGAGAGAAGATTGTTTGGTTCGGTCACGAACAGAGTTTCTTTTGAGAGGAAATCGATCGCGGATGGCGTGAAATCCTTGATCGTTGTTGTTGCTTTCACTGCTGTTGTTAATGGTGTTATTCTTTCCATTTTCGTTTCCATTGCCGTCGAGTCTCGGAGGAGACGAGTTTCGGCCCATGGGAAGAACTTGTTCCTTCTTTTCTTTCTTTTTGTTATTTTCTCGAGAAACTGAAAGGAATATTTTCAGAAAGAAAATTTTGTGAGAATTGGAATTGAAGCAGATATATCAAAGAGTGAAGGAGTCGAGTTGTTATTGATTTCCATTTTTTTTTTGTTGGATTTAATTTTATTTTCCTTTGCCCTGTTTTGTTTGGAAAACCGGTGGCAAAAAGCAAAAAGTCCACGCGCCAATCACAAAACGCGTAAAATATATATTTAATTGTTTATATTTTCTATGTTTTCCTAAAATTTAACTGACAAATGTCTTAAAGACGTTAATTAAAATTATTATATTGGCGTCTTCATCTTTCATTGAATTAGTCGCATGCAAGGGTAAGACAGACATTAGGTCCAGTCTCGATTTTAAATTTTTTTATTTTAATTAATTTAATTTAATTTAACTTATTATTGAATTAATAAAAAATATTATTTTAATAATTTTTTAATGATAATTAAAGTTAAAGTAAAAAAAAAATTTAAAATTTTAAATTATGATTTGATCCAGTTTATTTAAATAAAAAAATTTATTCATTGAACTTTTATAATCTATACTAAAATGGTAAGCTAAATTTAATGATACGAATTAAATGAATTAGTTCTGTTAATAAATTTACTTCAAAACTTAATTAAAACAATAATAATTTTAGAATTAATTATGCATTTTTTATATATTAAAAAACTATCAATATAGTTAAAAAATTATCCATTTTCTTATTAATAAATCGTAAATTATTATATTTAACTTTAAAAAAAACACTTTTTTACTTTATTTTTTTTCTCCCAATTACTGTCTGCATGTACATGTTTCTAGTTTATTGTAATTGTTTATTGTCTATATTTTTGAATTACTTCCGTATAGTTATTGTTTACATTTTGATTTGTCGAACTGAAAATAATTAAACATTTGATCATCTCCATCCTCAAATTCTTCTAGTTGATCCGGCTTGTTTAGGACAGTTGTTGGATATAGACATATAGTTTCTTTTTAAAATTATAAAAAATATATAAATATAAATATAAATATATTTTTTAATTTTTATTAATTTATAAATAATAATTTAATTACGGTATCAAGTTAAGCTCAATTTGAATTTAAATATAAAACATTAAATATTTTTAACCGTGACCGAGGGACTTTTAATTCCTACTAATTATATCATAGTTGATGTTATATTTTAGAGATAGATTGACAAGGCTTATTAGTTAAAGATTATCTAGTTATAATTTCAAATTTTTTTTTTTTTTTTTACATTTGATGTGTTATCTTTACTGAATTGAGGAAAAAAATAAGATAAGAGATTAACTTACACTTGTACAAAATCAATTAGTTTTACATACTTTTTATACCTTTGTGTATCATTGATACTTTAACAAGTTAATCATTGAATTTAGAGATATAATTGCATTCATCGTACATATAAATTTTTAAATCAATCTAATATTTTTATTATTTTAATTGAAAATATGATTTTTTTATATATTTAAGGGTTGAAAATTTTTTCACACCAAACAAATAGCTAAATGATTTTAATTTATTTGCAATTTGACATGCACAGCTACATGAATAAAATAGAAAATATAATAGTTGAATTAAATAAATATAAATTACATAAAAATTATATAAACATGTAAAATTAATTTTATATTGGTGTAACTGAATTTCTCTTCTAAAATAATTACATTAATTATATTTTTCTATAAACGTTATCTTAACATATTAATTAACATTTTCCT
>JBBYHO010529225.1:93983-137424 GCA_038382025.1 Adansonia gregorii | reverse complement strand
GGCGATCATTGTCCCCTCTTACGTCGATGCTCCAGATTGTTAAAAAAATTAGCCCGGACAAAATAAGGTGTCTACAATTACAACCAAAGGAAAGATGAGAGAACTCAAAGTCTGTTCTTAAAGTACATTTATATATTTGAACCCACCTAAATCAAGACCTTTCATGACCTAATAAAAGCCTAACATCTAAAATGATATTAAAAAAAATATAAAAATCAATCGTTATAGATAAATTACAAGCAATAAAAGGCTGAACAAACTGAAAGTCAAAAATGTTTGATCTATCTCCAAAGATTTGCTACTCATGGCAATTAGCTTCATAGTAAAGAAATCAGAATTCATAATAACCAAATGAAAAAAAGTAGATAAATAAATAAACAATAAAGCTTTTCAATGTCAACAATTACCAAATTTGTCTTCGATTGAGAAGATGCGGTGGGTATCTCAACTTTGCAAACAATTCCTAAATAAAGGTGCTATCATCCTTCAATAAAGAAATAAACTACAACACGATACAACAGTTAGTGCAAAAGAAATAAAAGGCATTATATATTTAATGACAAACACTAAAGTTCTCACAATAGCATTATTTGAATGAACTATAGAACTGAGACTGCCATGTGGTCTCATCCCATACTCTTGCCAAAACAAAATCCTAAAAAAACCAATAAAAAGCAAGAATTACACAACTAAAGACATGAGTATGATGCATAACCTAAGCATGTACGATGGATACCTTCATATAACCAATTTGGTATGTATGGTGTTGGTGTTTTCGATAGGACCATGGGATTTTTAATCCAAATGGCCTGTAAAAAACAAATACCATGAAATAAACTCCTTTTATAGGTAAAGTGCTTTAATTTTCTTTCCCTTGATCTAGACTCCAAGTCTCAACTCTTCACCTCTATTGTAAGCAGTGAAAACCGCCTACGATTGCATTAAATCCTTAAAAATAACATGTTTTTTTAGAGAATTCCAAAAGTGCCGCACCTGAGGAGCATCATCTAGACATGAAAATAGTAAATCCATAATTGCTAGAGTAAAGCTCATCAGGTACTAGATAGCAACATAACAAGCAGCTCCGAAAATAACCAATTTTAAATAAACAAACTGTTGTAATGTGTCGAACATGAATCTAACAAGCTAGACTTAAACAAATAAATTTTGTTTTCTTGTATTGTGATAGGATTAAATTGTTAGATGAATCGTAAGTTGAACTTAACCCTAAGTGGTCATTATTAAATGATCAAATTATTCGGAGTTGCTACCAATCTAGTTTTAGCTAGCTGAGATTAGTTACCTATCGAGGCTCATATTTTAAGGGTTATAAAAACAAGCTTCAAGGTTTACGTTTATACCAGAGGTTGTGTGAAAGGATTTGGGAGTCAATTATAATTACGAGTAAGGATCGATCCCTCTCATAACACTCGAAAATTAATACCTCTTAATTACATGTTGACTAAAGTCTTGATTATGATTAATTTTAATTTTTTAATTTAATCAAAGTTTTTCATTTTTTTGAAATTATTTATAATTAATATTATTTTTCTCACCTTAAGTAAATCGAATTTTTATAATTTTGGAAATCAAAATATTTTTCACACTCTTTTGAAAAACGTGGAGGGATACAAAAGTTTTATTTTTCAAAAAGATTAAAAATTTTGATTTACTTGTTTAAAAGGAGTATTCTTTTATTTAAAATGATCAATGTTGTGACTTTTATATGTTGGTGGCATACTTATGGATTATTTTAATTCAGGGATACTAATTTGGATTTTTGAAAAACATTATATTATAATTAACGTATAAACATATTTAATTTAGAGCATAACATTACGAAAATGGCCCTAAAGTACATGCATGAAATTGCTATATGACTCTTTGATTATGGAAAATAATCTAAATTTACCTAACCTGCATGGACATTATAGAATGGTCTCTAGATCATAATGATTTAAATGCATGAAATTTTGCATAATAATTCCTAAGTCATAGAAATTGACTTAATTATCTCCAAAATTCATGAAATCTCACCAAAGTCCCTAGATAATAGAAAATGACCTAAATGGCATCAAAATTCATAAAATTGCATGAAAGTCCTAGATCATGAAGAATGACCTCAATAACATCAAAATTCACAAAATTGCATTTAAGTTCCTAGATCATGGAAATGACCTAAATAGCATTAAAATGCATGAAATGACATAAAGGTCCTTAAATCATGAAAAATGACATAAACAACATCAAAATGCATGAAATGATACAAAAGTTCCTAAATCATGAAAAATAACATAAAGGAACCTAACATACTTAAATTACATAAATTCCTTAAATAATAGAAAATGATCTAAATGACATTAAAATACATGGAATGACATAAAAGTTCATAAGCATGGAAAATGACATAAAATAATTCCAACATACTTAAAATTACTTAAAGTTCCTAAAATATGGGAAATTATTAAAATAATCCTAAAATGCATGAAATTGCATAAATGGTCCTAAAATACGGCAAGCTACTAGAATGACTCTAAAATACATGAAAATGCATATATGGTTCTTTTAAGCCTTTACCACTTCTAAATGCACTAATGAACATTTTATCTCAACAAACATACAAATATGGCATGAACATAAATGGATTTATCATTATGCATGCTGACATGGTCATAATCACAACATTCTCATGGAAAATGCATGGACATATGAATCATTATCATAATGCATGAAAATATCATAGAATACATTTCATACATGATTTTAAACATAAAATTGCTTATTAACATGAACATATATAGGTATATTAACATATATGGTGAGGTTGCCATAATCACAACATTTTCAAGGAAATGGATGGACATGTAAATGATGATCATAATGTATGAATATATGCTAAAATGCTTCATTCATACATAAGATGAAGAACGAATGGCATGGATAATTAACAAAGGCAAGAACAAGGAAAATAACTTAGTGAAAACAACCATAAATTATGCAAACATATTTTAAAATCTATAAAAATAAGTTTTTCCTAATGGAAAGTTGATTTTTAAGAAACTTTTAACAAAAATCAGCAAAGAAACTTTTAACAAAAATCAACAAAGAAAACCAAAAGAAAACATTTAAAGACTATAGCTTGAGATTTGGCCATAAACATGGTTTTTACACCTTTAGCTCAACTCATCACCTAAGCATGGCTTATGATCCTTAAGCTCATATAAAATGAAGAGAAAAATGATAAAAAAAAAGGCAAAAAATAAATGGAGAAAGCACCTTGGGTCAGACATAAAAAAACTCTTTTTTTTCCTTTGTTTTTTTTCTTTTCTAGTTTTTTTTTGCTCAAAACTAGCTTTCTTCTATGTTTTAAAAGTCCAAGGGGATTAAAAATATCTTTTTCCTGATTATTGCTCATCCTTATGCACTTTCATTGAAAACTTAAGAACTCACCTAAGTCTGCTTGTAAGCAATCTCTCTATAGGTTAGGTGGTTTGTTCAAAGGCTAAAAACCTTCTAAGTGGAGCATGTTTTTAGGTAAGTTTGGTGGACAATTTTAGCTGCATGCCTTAAAAAAGAACCCAACTCCAAATGGCCATATCTTGGCTCTATGTAAGAAACAAAATAGCCATCCATTGAATTTTAGCTGCACTAAAATTGAAATGGTCAGAGGACAACCAAACCAAATGCTACGTAGTTTTCAAACATAACTAGAACATTAAACTCATTTATTCTAAGCTCATTCAAGCTTTAATGGCTTTATCCATGTAGGTGGTTCTTATCTGTTTTAATGTAAAAATAATGTGAAGGATCTCTTATATGGTTATGAAGTGTTCGAAGGCTATTAGGAAGAAGAAATGTAAGAAAGCTTAGGTGAAAAAGCTTGTTCATGATGAAAAATTTCATACAGTATCGATAGATAGGTGTTTGTATCAAGGTAGGTGTTTGCAGAATAAAAAATCAATTGAAAAACATGATATTGTATCAATATAATATGGCCTTGTATCAATACAATGGATGTTTTAGGCCTAGAACAACAAAAATATTACGGTGTAATTATACATTTCATTATGTACCAATACATCTTCATGAATTTCATGAAAATGACTTTTTTAATATTTTTTTAATATAATCCCTAAGCATTTTAAACCTTCCCAAAAAATTTTTCTACTTGGCACTATGTCATCTACATTGCCTTGCAACATAGCAGTCAACAATCGACTTTATTTTTTATTTTAGTTGTTTTACTTTATTAACCTTCCAAAATGTCAAAAATTGTTTATGAAAAAGAGATAGGTGCATTTCATTTAAAAAGGCTCGATTTGTTTGAAAAATAGCTTAGACAAAATTAGTATCTACATAAACAAAAAAAAACTACCTTCAACCAATTTCAATCGAATGAACAATGACAAACAAATTGTTCCATTATTAGTCACTTGCAAAAATTGACATGTATTCCTCAGTAATGATATAAATGTCACATCATAACTATTTGCTATAAAAGTTATGAGAATGCTACCAATTCTATGCGAGGTATAGAATGTAAAGTTATTATGCAAAAGCTAATATTCCAGGTTTGGATTATTAGGTCACAAAAGGGATAGTAGCGATAACAACCGTAGATATCGTTAAAACTTGAAAGAAAGTACTAGGTAATATGAAACATAGGAATTTCAAAAAGTCCCAAAATTAATGAGGTTGTTAGATAAAAAAGGATTATGCATGATTCTACTATAGAAGCCTACATCCAACATATAAGAACATTTGTAGATTATACATTTAAATCCAACAGTAGTGTCTAATAATAAATCTACAAACAAACATTGATAACTTAGATTCTAGGGAACCAACCATGATTAATTCATCCTTAAATATTTTCTCAAAAACTTAAGGACTATTGAGCAAAACTTTAAAATGACTAATAACATAAATCACAAATCCATAAATCACATATAGAATATAAGCATGTCTTAACTACATAAACATAAGCATTCAAAAGTAAGAAAGATTACTAACTTATCCCATTGATTATTTTGAACATTATGTGAAGATAATTTATAGTTTCTAATTTGTAGATTCTAAATAGATCCATTAGCTTCTTAAAGAAATCTTGCTGCATCAAGATTAAAACCTAATTCCATAGGTCTAAAATAGTCAAAAACTAACATCAATTAAAACTCAAGATAGAAATTAATTATAAAGTTGGAAAAGAAATAATAAAAAAAAATGATAAAGACATAGCATCATAAGGAAAATATAAAAAATGGTGACATAGAATTTTAATCTCTGGCCATATTACATAGAAGATCAAAAGATGAAACGATCTCAGAAAATTGAGAAACCAAAGGTGGAAAACCAAATTACTCTATTTAGAACACAGCTACAACTGATAAATTATAATGATATAGATACCAATATTAACAATAGATAAATGAGCGGTAGCAAATTATAGAATATTAAACCATACAAGATCTACATATAGAAGAAATTAACAAAAAGGAGAAATACATCATTTAATATAAGTTCTATCATCTGTATCTGATCAGCTAAGCCATTTTCAGTCATAGTCTATAAAAGAAATTAATGAACAAACTTAATGTTTGATCATATAATTAATAGGCACGCAAGAGCAGACTAAATTTGAAGAAGCTTTCCAGGAAAAATAAGTAGGGCATGCAAAATACAGCTTCTCTAAAAGAAAGTATTGAAAAGAAAATAACTCAACTTACTATATATTATAAATAATTATAAAATAAACTGGAACACAAGTGATTAAGAAACAAGAGAGGGGTAAAAAAATTCTTAAAAACTTTGTAAAACAAAATAGAAAAAATGAAAAAACGAAGAAGCAAAGCATTATGAGTAAACATATCCAATGTTCTAAAAAAAAAAGCCAAAGATTATAGCAAGCCACAGAAATAAACCTAAAGAGATTGCAATCCAAAGGACGGGATCATTTATTGGAACCTTAAGGATTATGGGAAGGGTGGAAGGCTCCAAAGCTGGTAACTCCCTAAACTTATTATTTATAGTGTGAAATGTATCATCTGCAATAATCATAGATAAGACACTCGTTATTCATGATGGTATTTCAACGATGCAAAATGATAAATTTGATATGAAGTATAAGATAAAATGTATTAAACACATATCTGAAGCAAATAATCTTCCATCAATTAAAGGCGAAATATAGTAGCCGCTCAACCAATGAAAACAATTAATTAATGAAGGAAGATGAAAAATACAACATTAGATTAAAAAAAGAATTGCTAACAAATTTCAAGTTTTCTAGAACTTTAGTCCTTGTTTAGATACTTGTTTATATGAGAGTTAAAACATTTATAAGGATCCAATGTTTAATTAACTTGAGGGATAAGAATAAATAACTTAAAATGGATTTCAAAACTTTTCACTGTTAAGAGAACTGAAATGTATAATCCTTTGCACATTACAGATATGGTCGCTGCTAAAGAATAAAAATGATAAATAAATTGGGAGTAGAAAAATTGAGGTAATAAACTTTTAATGGAGCAACCAATAAGAAAAAGAGATGTAAAGTTGAGATAAAAAAACCTAATTAGGAATAAACAAAAAATGAAACAATTGACCATATGTAAAAGCATCTTTTGTTCCCTTGAAAGCTAAGTGTTGATTCTGTAGAATATTGTAATTCTCTACATGATATGATTGTATCTGAAGATAAATGCATATACCATTCATTCAAATTGAAATTTTAATAACTACTAAACATCCATTTAAAAACTCATATTTGCTATTAACAAAGGCAAAAAAGTACTTTCTAGCTTTTTGTAAATGTCAACAAGACTGATGCGGTGCAAAACAAAGTCTTGTTGTCTTTTTCATCAAATACAAAAAAAGCCAATTTTTCTGATCTCTAAATTATAACATATGCATTCATTTAAGAGGAAGAACAAATTTTAATCCAAATAAATTATTTTAAAATACTAAATCGAATATATCAAGACTGAAAATAAAAAACTATGGACTCGGCTTAAGGATTCAAAAAAACCACTAAATAATCGATAGTGCTATTTCAAGTTTCTTAATCATCCCATTTACCATCTTTAACCAAAGAAGAGACCTTTGCTCTTTGAATTTATATGTAAATAATTTGACCCCAAAAAGGAGTGTAGAGTTATAAAAATACAGAAAACTCATGCAAAATTCAAAGAAATTAATAATAAAATGATAACAATATTGGTCAAGTACATTAAGGTAATCTCGTGCAATTGAATATTCTATAAATAAGATAAACAAGAAACTTGTTTAAATTTCCTAACTAATTAAATATTTCAATGTGGATCCATACCTCATCATATTTTTTCATCATATTAGATATCTATACTAATGTAGGGTAGGAATGAAAAAGATAGCAAAGAATAGAGAAAGAGATGACCATTAATTGAAGTAGAACAGATAGATTAAGATTTTAAAAGAAAACCTCTTTGATTGGATATTGTTAGAAACTAGAATAGGCTTCTTAATTTTTATATGTTTGAATACAAGTAGTTTTTAAGTTTAGAATTCAAAAGTAAAATCCTAGATAAGAAAAGGAAACAAAAAATATGTTGGATCCTAGATAAAAAAGAAACTAAATATTTCTAAAACCAAATCCTTTAACTTAAAATAGTTAATTTATTTTATTTAAGGAGTCTTAATATTTGCAGATTCTTTACGATTATCTATCCAAAAATTAGGACAAATTTTCTAACACTCTCCCTTAAGCTAAAAAATGGGTGTTTTTTATTCCCAGCTTGGAGATAATCTCCAAGAATTATACATATTCAATCTTATTTTGAACATGTTTGCTAATTGTTTTCAGTAGTCAAATATGATGTATAAATCAATACACTATCTAGATTTTTTTTTTATAAAGCATTTGTGCATCTCTATTTCTTTTGTTCTATCATGTGGCACTTAATAGTATGCAATGTTTAATACAGATTTATTATCATAATAAAGTCTCCTAAGTTCTTCCTCTTCAATCTTCAAATCATCTAAAAGCATCTTTGGCTAATGTAATTCATATATACCTTGTGCCATTGCTTTAAATTCTGCCTTGGCACTTGACCTAACCATTATATTCTACTTTTTACTCTTCCAAGTAAAAAGGTTATCCCTAAGGAATATGCAATACCTTATAGTGAACCTTCTATTAGTTAGTGAACTTGCATAGTCTGCATTTGTATAGGCTTCTAAAAACACTCTTGTATTCCTTCAAAACAATATTCCTTTCCTAGAATTAACTTTTAGTTAGTGTAAAATTCTACAGATAGCTTAGGTGAACTTCCTTTTGGCTTTTGTATAAACTGGTTAATGACACTTATTGCATAAGTTATATATGGCCTTATATATGAGAGATAGATAAGTTTCTTAACTAATTTCTGGTATAATTCTCTAGTCATAGTAGAGTCTTTTGTTGCTTCCCCAAGTTTATGATTTGGGTTGATTGGTGTACAAACAAGTTTATATGCCAATTTCTCTATTTTTTTAAGAGACTAGTAACATATTTCTACTGTGAGATGAAGATACCCTATTTAAAGTATGGCACTTCAATCCTTAAAATTTTTTAATCTTTCTAGTTGTTTGGTCTCAAAATTTTTAATTATACACTACTTTAGGCACTCTTTTTCATGTTCATAATCCCTAGTCACTATAATGTAATCATAGATACTAGCAAATACGTAACTCCCCTTGTTTTGGAGTGCTTAAAGAATAAAGCATGATCTCTTTAACTCTATTTATATGTAGTGGCTAACATCACCTTTTACAAATCTCCTAACTAGGCTTGTAGAAATTGTTTAAAGCCATACAATGCTTTCTTTAGTCTACACACCTTATTATTTCTTAAATTTTCTCTAAACCAGAAAAAACATCCATGTATATCTCTTGTTCTAAATCACCATGGAGAAATATGTTTCGAAAATCAAATTGTTGTAGATCCTAACCAAAATTGGCAACCAATAATCACATAACCCCTATTGTATTCATCTTTGCCATTAAGGCAATTATTTTTTTCTAGTAATCCACCTTATAAGTTTGAGTGTGTAGCCTTTAGCCACCAGTCTAGCTATATAACTTTCAAGTCCTCCATCTACCCTCTACTTTAAAGAGAAAATCCATTAACACCCTGCTGGTTTATTTCCTTTTTCGCAACTCTATAATCTTCCAAGTTCTATTTTTCTCCAAGGCCTTTACTTTTATTATCATGTTTTTCCTCCATTCTTCTTAGACAATGCTTCAGATAGAGTTTCAAGAACTAAAATTGGGCTTAGACTTGTAAGAAATATTTTATAAGATATGATAATCTATTTAAACAAGATAATAGGTATAAGGGATGCTCAGTACATTCTTTTTGCTTTGTCTTAAGAGTAATTGGTAGATAAATATCTCCATCTTCATTTTTAAATAGTATGTTTTCAACTAGAGATATAGGTTCAAATATTATAGTTATTTTATTCTTAGAATTAGGAAAAGAAACTTATACTTGTTTTAGTTTAAGAATTTGAGCTTGTCTTCTTTAACAAATATGCTTATATCTCCAAGTATCATAAATAGATTGTGATGTGGTTGGACTTAAGATGATGTAGTAGGTGGAGGTAGATATAGACGCTAAGGTAGGTATATGTATGGATGTAGATGCTTAGGTAAGTGTATATTAGTAAAGTAAGAGTAGATAAATGTTGGCAATCTAGAAGAAAATTATATTTATCCTTGTCTTCCACTAGTGAATTCTTCCCTAAAGATAAGGTTGACTAAAGTAAAGTTTCACCTTTACAAAAGTGACATACACTGTAACAAAAAATTTTTTGTAGATGGGTGGTAGCATTTGTATCCTTTTAGAGTTAATGTATACTCTATAAAGACATTATTAATGGCCTTAGGATTTAGTTTCCCTCTATAATTATTATAAATATGGATATATGAGGTATAACCAAATAACTTAGGTGAGACTATTTGAATAATTTATATCAAGGTAAAACTAGTAGAATACCTATAATGGTGTCTTAAGCTTAAAAGATTTGGAAGGTAGCCCATTTATGATCTGAGTTGCTATGAAAATAGTTTCTCCCAATATGATTTAGTATATTTTGTTAAAATAATAGGGCTTGGGTAGTGGCTAATAAATAGCCATTTGTCTTTTTAGCAACTTTATTTGTAGTAGGGTATTAACTGATGATGAGTCATGAATAATGCTGTTTCTTTGGGAATAAAAAGACAAGAATTGGTTGAAGTAATCCTCAGCATCATTGTAGCTTTTTGATTTTCACACAACTGATTTTGGACCATATTAAAAAAGTTAGAAAAATAGTACTGACATATGACTTGTTTTAAGAAAAAAATCTGAGTGACTCTAGAGCTACATAAAGCAGAAAAGTAATTTTGTATTCATATCGATAGATGCATTAATTTACCTCTAGGGTAGAAAAGTAAATCTCCCAATGCTTCTATTACTGCCTTACCTTTATGGCCTCCCCCGAAACATGGTGGCCAACAGAGAAGAAATATTTTCTTGAATAAAGTCAGATTCTAAAAACCCAAGATTGTAATGTGATGAACTTCTGAAGCTGTGACTCCAGCCCTTTTGTCCATCAAAGGTTAAAGCCTCGAAAATGCTTCTTATTTGAAAATGGAGTCATGGGGCATTCATTTATGAAGGACATAAACCACTTTAGACCTATTACATTTACAAAATTAGAGAATCCCTAAATGTCAATATGAATCAAATGAAAGGGTGGAATTTCTTTTACTACTAATAGAAAAGACACACATTTTTGCTTTACAAACTCACACAAATTACAATGGAATTCTTTAATATCTACCTTTTAAAATGAAAAATAAAGATAATTTGCAATATCCTAAATGAAGAATGACCAAAACAATAATGGTAAAGCCAAATGGTATCATTATTGGAGGATAATAGAAAAGATAGGGATGAGCAATCTCTAACACTTTTTAATGGACTTACTGTTTCAAGATAGTAGAATCCATCTTTCTCCTTAGCAAGTCCAATCTTTTTTCCCACAGTCTAATCTTGAAAAACACAATAAGTAAGATAAAAAAGAACATTAGACTTTATTTTAAGGATAATCTTTTAGATAGATATTAAATTAATCAAAGGTTAGGAACATGAAGAACATTTTTAAAGACAAGCTATGAAGTAATTAAATGTCCCATAGGGCAACCATTGTAGTGAGTGAACCATTTGTAACTAGGATTTTTCTTTTGCTAGGGCATGGAGAATAAGTATTAAATTGTTAGAATGAGTGAGTCATGTGAGTAGTGGCTACTGAATTAATTATTCAAGAGTTAGAGATTTTATCTCTTACTCAAAAGTGTTAGAGAGCATGTCCCACTTACTTTGGACATCCCTAAGGCTTCTAATAGATTTTTAAGTTTCTAATTCCCTGTTTGTTAAATTTTTCTTAATTATGGAATTGCCTATAGATCTAATTGTCATGCAGTTAAGTGAACTTGGTTCTAAACCATTCTTTGACTTCTTTATAACCTCATTCTTCATTTCTAATGGTAGGCTTGGCATTCAATTTCTAACATTTCTCTGTGGTGTGCCTTAGTTTTTGCAATAGGCACATTAGAGAATATCTCTTTCATCTCTTTTTGAACTCCTTAAAATATTGTATGAGTCTACCTTCCAACATCCAAGATTGGTAGTGCTTGTCTTCGTAACTATAGCTAACCTATCATGAGCCTGACTTTCCACTTTAACTCTTTAATGGCTTTCTTCAGCTCAAATTAAAGATATAGTCTCATTAAGAAATGTACCTCTTCTTTGCCAAGAATTTAAGCTCTAACTTAATCAAAGTCAACATTGATTCATGCAATAAAGCCGTAAACATAGTCATTTTCAATGAAACTCTTTAAGATTGCAACATCTTTTAAGGTAGTTTGTTTTGATACAATGATGATGGTCTAACTTTTGCCATAAACTTTGCTATGAGTTTGCATATTCAGTCACTGATTTATTGCCTTGCTTTAATGCACTAATCATGATCTTGATCTCATAGACTTATGCTATATCATGAGCCTTAGAGTAGGTCCATTGGAAAACATCACATTCCACCTCAAAAAGCTTTCCAAGCATAAGGCTTATATAAAACAAGAAGAGATGAATTAACCTGCATTGAATTAGGGTTGCCTTGAGATTTTTTGATTTGACACGCAATATCATAACGCAAAAGATGCAATATCTTGACTGTAATTCTAGTAACATCAATTAGTTTTAAGGTAGATTAGGTTAGTATCTGATGCTGTAAGAGCCAAATTTTCTTTTGGGGTAAATCAATCCACCTAAGGTTGTTAGGTGTATTTGAGTCACCCAATAGGGTAACCTCACACCATTTTCTTTTTAGTGAACTAAAATGATCTAGTCGTAAAGGTAAAGTAGAAAAATCCCACTTTTGACTTTTTTAATGTTATTTTATTTTTAATTATTTAATTTATTTTTTAACAAAAATAATATTTAATTACTTAACAAAAATATAATTTTTTATATATTTTATTATTTAATGCAAATAATATTTTTTAATAGTATATTTTATGTAAATATAATTTTTGTAATTATTAGTCAACATAAATATAATTTTATTTATATTTTATTATTTAATATAATTTTAATTATTTATTTTACATATATACACATTTTAATCAAATGTCCTTAATAATGTTTTTCTATTTTTTACTGTCACTATCACTATTGGTTTTGAATCCAAACACGTACCCCATCACTGATTTTAATCTCATCACTGTAGTAATTAATCTCAACTGTTTTTAATCTCACTGTAGCCAATCTCATTGCCTATCTTAGTATTTTCATTGAAAAATATAATAAAACAAATGAAGTAAAATTTAATAGTGATTCATATCCTTTTATTAATATTTTTTTTTATTTTTATCCATGGCCTTTAAAAGTTGCATTAATTATTTACAACCTTTATTAGTGTTCATTTTAATCCTTTACCATTAAAATTACAATTGTCATCTTCGACCTTTGATTAGTGTTCTATTTTCATCTATAACTTTTAAAATTTTAATATATCAATCCATACACTTCCAAACATTTATCGTTCATCCTTTTATTAGTTAAAGTTAGAAAAATTAGAAATATTCAAGTACACATTAATTGTTAAGTCATGTGACATGGCATACACATGTTAAGATTTATAAAAAGCTAGTATCATATGTCAATTATTTTTTGTGTTTTAAAAAACATTTATATTGTTTGAATAAAATTTATTTTTATGTGAAAACTAAAAAATGATATTAATAATTCAGAGAAGTAAAAATTGAAAGCAAAAACTAGTTTTAAAATCATTAAGCTATATAATTTTTAAAAATACATTTTATGGTCTATGTTTTATATATATAATCTTTTTTGAAATAAATTCATCTTTATGGATACAATGAAGAGATTTACAAGAAAAGTAAAAACAAATGTGAGTCTTTTGTAAAACCTTTTTTAGAAATTGATTGCAAATATTAATTTGGAAAAAAATTGATAATTAAATCTTGAATGAGTGTTGAAGAAATAATTTTATTTCAACAAATTTAAGAATATTAAATATAAAGTGTATAGATTTTACATAAATATTTAGAAATCATAAAAAATAATTGATATAAATAAAATTGATAAAAATTGGCATATAATGCTATCATGTAGGCATCAGGCCATGTGGCTACTTGGATATTTTTGTTTTTTTGTTCTTTTAAACTTTTGACTAAAAAATGGACGAATGATGAATTTTTGAAAGGTTTTGAAAGATAAATATAATTTTCAAAAAGTCAGAGATGAATTAGTGTAACTTTTAGAAGTTATGATGAAAATAAAATATTAGGTAAAGATTGTGAATGATAAACATAACATTTAAAGGTTATAGATAAAAATGAAATACTGATGAAAGGTTATAGATTATCTAAAAATTTACTTGGAACAATGTGATCTAAAAAATTTTAAATGTTTCATATTATTATAAAAAATATTTTTGAAAAATTGAAACATTTTAGAAATGTGAGAATAATAAATTTGTTTTACTCAAAGGTTAGCTTTTTAACCATCAAACTTTTATTTTCTTTTTTTTGTTTGAATTGTCACACAAAATTTTAATTGTAAAAATTAATTTTTGTTTCATTTAGTATTCAAGTTATGATAAAATAAAGTTTTTTATTTTAAAACGAATGATAAATTACTTGAATCAAGCAGATGGAGGTGCCTGATTAGTGGAGTTCACCTTTTTTCTATCATTTAAAGAAAAAGTCCACTTTGCTTAGAACTAGGGCTAATTTTAACAACATATGAGAATAATTCCTCAATGGTATAATAGGTAACAATAATTCCTATAAAAATTAAAAAAAATTAAGGAAAATATTGTAAAAACCAAATAACCTTAACAAATAAACATTCATTTTCCCTTTATCAACCCCTTTCCTTCCTCCTAAACTATACCTTATTATGTCTTCCTTTCTTTTTTTTGGTCTACGTACATAGTTTTATCTTAGTATCAAACATTTTCTTCTCTTATCTTTAATAAATATTTTCTTTTTTTATCTTGTCTTCCCTAGTGTTGTTGCCATTATGTTTTGAATAAACTGAAATAAGTTGCTCTTCCTTTTCTTTTGTATTTCCTTTCAGTTTGTGTGTTTGATAGCCATTTTCATATAGATATTACGTTATTTATTGTTTGTTAGTACCTATATAAGAATTACATCTTTTTTAAGAATGTACATATTGTTATACTATATATACATATAGCATAACTTGTGTATTTGAAGCATTTCATATAAAATTGTCTTGATTTTAAGTTGTTTTTAATAGCAAAAATTACATATATTGTTTAAAAATTGTACATATAGTGTATTTGCACAAATTGTTTTAAAGATTGTACATATAGTGTAAGTGGGTCTATATGTAGTTATACAATATGTACATATATTCAAGTGTTAGATAAGAGACTTCTTAACCTTATTGCATTATTCTTAAAGCATTTATTTTGTCAAAACATATTGTTCGATCATTAACCCTTATTTATTTCATAATTCTTTATGCACATTAACCTTTATTTATATGACATTGCAAAAACATATTTTTTGATCATTATAAAGTTGAAATGAATCAATAAAGCCTTAACAAAAGAGTTTATTGTTATTACCATATTGACGGTAAGATCGTCATTGCTAGTGGTAATTTTACAGAATATCATGGGAGAAGAGCAATGGTTGTCATGATAGAAGAAAACACTAGTTCTAAAGAATTAGTACAACAAGTTGTGAAAAATTAGAAGAGAGTGTTGATGGTCTTGTATTTAGATAATAAGAGAGTTTGATAGAACAAAGTTAATTTATTTGGTGAATAATATTGGTTTGAAAGATTTGGTAAATTTTAATGATTGCTTTTACAATTCGTATATAATTCAAAGTTAAGTAACCAAAATTAGCAATAACAATGGCATAAATACTATGCATTGTCACAACATGGCCTAGATACAGATCCTAACCAACCTAACTTAAAATAGCGGGTGTGCTTCTCATTCCATTATCTATATATCATTATTTTTCTTTTATTTTAGGGGCTATATCATTATTATTTTTTTATCACTTGTTTTTTGTTTAGGGATTGACTTACGGAGATGAATCGTTCACTTAACTTAACCTTAGATAGTCATTACAAAATTGCTATTTTTTGGATTCGTTTGGGTCCTTTTTCCAATAATCCTAAATATTCGAGATTGAGAACTTAATGGCCACATTCATTGGGAATGATCTTTTTCAAATGAACCAAACATTTTCAGGACCATTTTAGTAATATTTAAATGGATGTATGTTCACGTGACATAAAAAGTCCTATTTTGATCTCTAATTTTGGATATACAAGACGAATATTTTAAAGAAAAATTAATTTTTAATATTTTCTTATCAAATTTTGAAAATCTATATCATGGACAAATTTCTCATTTTTAAGAAATTTTGAGAATTTTTGGTTAAATTAGATAAGTTGATTGTTGTATATTTTTACAGATATCGTTGTGGTATTTATTCCGATTTGCACTCTGAAAATCAAAATTTTTCAAGGAAAAATTTGTATCAGCATTTTTATCACTAGGTATCAAGTTGAAAATTTTGCTAATTATTTTTGAATTTCTCAACATACCATGAGTATTCTGCTAGCGAATTTTTCGCTGAAGACTTGCTTCGGATTTTGGATTTTTTATCTTTACTATTTTATAAATTAATATTTTGAATAATATGTTGTATTTAATTCATTTTATATAAGTTTTAATGCATTTTTTGAAATTTTCACAATTTTAAAATATGAGTTTTTCTTTCTCTTTAAAATTTTCGATGAGATTTTCTCAAATTTTAAACTTCAAAATTCTTTAAATATTTTTATTTAGTAACCATTAAATCAGTTGTTCAAAATTCATTTTATTTTATGAATTTTACATTTTTTTACAATTTTTTGGTTTTTAAAATATAGAGTTTTGTAGTTCGTAAAGTTTTCTAGTGGGATTTTTTTCGAGTTTATAAATTTTAAAATTATTTACATATTATTATTTAATTAATATTAAATTATTTTTTGAAAAATTCATTTTATTTTATGAGTTTTTCATTTTTTTTATAATTTTTTCGTTTCTGAAATACAAAGTTTTCTACTCTGTAAAATTTTTGAGATAATTTTTTTGAGTTTATAATTTTTAAAAATTATTATTTAATTCAAATTAATTTAGTTTGTAAAAATTTGATTTATTTTATAAGTTTTGCATTTCTTATGTATAACAATTTTCCAGTAAAGATTTTTCTCATAAAATTTTATTTGAATTTGCTATTTTTTATGTTTTTCATTATACATAAAAGTTATGTTTATTATTATAATAAATTAAATTGATCATACGGAATTTTATTTCAAATATTTATTATTTTTTTTTACAATTTAATCCTTCTAATTATTTTTATTGCATAAGTTTACATATTATCTATTAATATCATGTGAAATGCTCTAGCAATGGATGATATCATGAATGACTAAAGCCATAAAATGACAAAATTAATAAATTTAAATCAAATCAGTTAAAAACTAATTATTACATGAAAGAAGTCAAAATTAGCTCGAAAAGCCTAGATGGCTTTTGATCTAGAGTTGTTTTCTTCAACCCTTAGTCGAAACCTTCCCTTCTAAATAGGGAAAGGTTTTATTCAAAAGGGGTTTATTAGGTTCACTCGAAACAAAAACTAAAAATAACTATTTTCACTTAGTTTTCTTATTTTTTTTTCAAGGTAATAGCCTTAATCCTTTTTTTTTTGTTTTTTCTTCATTTTTCTTCTCATTTATGATTCAAAATCATGATAAGGCTCATGGATTTTCCTCCATGTTGAATGGCTAAACATGATGATTATGTGTATATGTAATATTTCTTGTTATTTTTAGTTATATTTTGTCATCTTGATTTTATTATATTTATTTCTGTGTGAATCTCTATTTTGTTTTTTTTAATATTCTCATGTTAATATGTTGCTAAATATATTTGTATATCTTTTTTCTATGACTTTATTTTTATTTAGGTTTGGTGATTATTATTTATGTTTATTTTCATGATTTTCTACACCAAAAGCATGTTTAACTATTTTTAATCTCTGTTGAATCTGGTGGGCCTTTTCATCATGATTTTGTGACAATTTCTTTTGTGATAATTTATGTTTTTCATTTTTTATTTTTTAAGTTATTTTGCAATTTTAGTAAACAGAGGGACTAAATTGCCAAATATGTAAAAGTTTTTTAGGTCATTTTTTCGTTTGGTCGAGAGCTTCACAAGCCATGGGAAGTATGATTTATTTGTTTGCAAACATGTTTTAGGTGTTTTTAACAATTTAAAAAAGTTTAGAGACTAAATTGTAAAATACAAATATTTATGTTTTATGGCTAAAAGTGTCTTGGCCAAATTTTCATGTATGTTTTTACCAAGATATTTATGTTGATTGTCACCTAGTTTAATGATTGTTTGTGATGTTTTCTATGTAAGGACTTAAATGCAAATTAAGAAAAGTTTATGGATTAGTTTGCAAGAAGTTGAAAATTTTTGTTTCAAGGCCAAGGTGTTTGGTTGAATCTTTATGAATATGTTTGCTGTGCTTTTCATGTGTGTTTTCATATGTTTGATGATTTTTTGTGATGTATTTCCATGTAGGGGCTTAAATGCAAAATTAAAAATGTTAAAGGATTTTATAGCAAATTTTAGTATTTAGGGGTAAAATGATCATTGTGTCACTTTTAAGTATTTCTATTATTCCTATTATCTTTCAAATTTTTAAAACTTTTTGTATTCTCTTGGTTCTCTATAGGGTATGAAATGAAATTTTTAAAAGTTTTAAGGACTTGATAGTAATTTTTGCATTTTAAGCCAGTTTTAGAATTTTAATTTTTTTTATTTAGGTAGATTCATTATTTCATGATTGTTTTAGTGTCCATTAGGGCACCGAGATACTTTCACATCAAAAGTATATTGTAGGAGCATTTCTAAAATAAAGTCCTAGATAGTAACCAAGATGCTTTTATGCCGAAGGAGTATATTTAGGATAGATTGATCATTTTATCATCATACTAGTGTCCATTAGGGTACTTTGATACTTTCACGTTGAAGGTATATCCTAGGGGCATTTTAGTAAATTTTCCTAAAATCGAGTCCTAGATAGTAATCGAGATGCTTTTATGTCAAAGGTGTATATTTAGGACAGGTTTATCATTTCATTTAGGGTACTAAGATACTTTCATATCAAGGATACCCTAAGGGCATTTCAGCAATTTTTTAAAATCGAGTTCTAGATAGTAATTCGAGATGCTTTTATGCCGAAGGTGTATATTTAGGATAAATTCATCATGTCATCATCATATTAGTGTCCATTGAAGTACTATGATACTTTTACATCAAAGATATACCCAAGGTGCATTCTAGTAATTTTCTTAGAATCAAGTCCAATATAGTCGCCAGTATGCTTTCACGCTAACGCACATATTTAGGATAGGTTCATTCTTTTACAATTATTTTAAAATCCTTTACGGTTATCGGGATACTTTCATATAGATGGCATAACCCAAGAACGTTTTACTAATTTCAGTTAAAACCAAGTCTTATATGATTGCTAGGATATTTTCTTATCAAAAGTACACATTCGGAAAGGTTCGTCATGTTAGATTATTTTTGGGTCTTAGTGTTAATATTTTAATAAAATAGAATATTTTTTTACTTTAAAGCAATGTCTCCAAGTAAAAAAAAGTACAAAAAATTTCTCTTAATGTGTGAAAGGGATTTTATGAATTATTTTAACAACGAGCTGTCCTTTTTAACTAAAAGGTCAGGATTTTTAATATTCATAAAAATAAAACCTTTCGTGTTCCATAAGTTTTCCAGCAAGGTACAAAAGATATTTTAATTTTTTTAAAACCATTCGTATTCCATAAGTTCTCTAGCAGGATATGATAAACAATGATAAAAAAACTCTTGTGTTGTCTTGGTTCTCCAAGAGGGTATAAAAGATATTTTGATTTTCAAAAACATTATATTCGGCTTTCTCAAAATAATAAATTTTTTTAATAAAATATAATATATGAGAATTATAATTAAATATTTATAAAAATAAAACTTTAAATTAACATATGATTAATAAGGTACAATTTTTAGGCATCATGAGAGGCTTGATCCTTACTTGTGATTGTAACCGACTCTTGAACCTTTTCATGTAATCTCTGGTATTAACATAGACCTTAGGTTTTGCTTTCGAGAATATAAACTCCGATAGGTAACAATTTCACCTAATAAATAGGTCAATGGCAACTCCAAAACAAATGATCATTTTGTAACAACTGCTTGGAAAAGTCGAGTGAGTGAATCATTTCGATAACTCAATCCCTAGACATAAAAAATAAAAAATAAAAAATGATGATGATATGGCCCCTAAAACAAAAGAAAATAATGATGTATATATATATATATAAATGAGGGTGTATGCCTACCATTTTAAGTCGGGCTGGTCAGGGTTCATATCTGCGCCATATTACAATAGCTTAATGACTCCACTGGGGACAGGTTAAAGAATCAGACCTAAAATTTATAACCTGTTAAACAAATTTTGATTAATTTGGTTTCAATAAATATTTAATTATAATTCCTAATATTTTAAAAAAATTTCTTTTATTTTTGCCTTAATCTATTTTTGTGTTCCTTTATTTTTTTCTTGGGATTTAGGATAAGGGTTTTACTTTAATGATATCTCACAAGAAAGGTTTGTTTATCCCTTCACACTTACTAAGTGTATATGCAGTACTTGCTCTTTTGAATCTCTGAAAGAGGCATAGATAGCTAATATTTTAAGTAGGGGTGAAATAGCTCTGTCTTCTGAGGTATTAACCTCTATCTGGGCTAGTGAAAAGCCTACTCGGTGTTAATTCCTACTCCTGCTCACGATGTTAGCCTTATTACAACATAAAATTACTCTCACTCGAATCGAACCCTTTTTAACATAAACCCACGATGGGTAAAGATTAGGTATCTCGTTAGCCCATTTTTGGCTTGAAGAACGATTCAAGAACCGATCTAGAGGTCTATCATAAACCTCATATACTGAACCTTAGTAATCTCCCAGTTAAAACCATGCTCGATTTTAGACATCACTAAAAATTAAGGACTCATGAAAGAATAAATTTACCTTTCTCTTTCTTGTCTATTTTTATTTGATTATTTATGTTTATTTAGATGATTTGTTGTATTATTTCTTAATGTTAAATTTTATCATTATTTAGATTTATTATTTCTTAAGGATACTAACTAATCTATTCTTTTTCTTGATCCATTTTCATCTACATATAGGGATGCTTGCTTTAGACATGAATTTCAGCTCAGTTGAATTTTCGTTAAATTTCATGGCTAAATAAATGGTTATGTCCAAAACAGTAGAGGAGATTCATGATAAATTCTAGTTTAATCTAAAAAAGTATGGTGACTGCATACTGGGGAGTTATGTGTCAGAGTTGCCAAAATTTACACTTTTGGATCTTCATCAGAACAATTTAAGAGAATTGGCTGAGATATAGGATCAATGAGGGAGCACTAAGAGGACCCAATTTATTGAAAAATATGGACAGATTGCACTTCATGTTAAAGTACAATTTGATGAGCAATTAGTTCGAGCCATGATTAAGTTTTGGGATCCATCATTTTGGTGCTTTTCATTTAACCATGATAACATAAGCTTGGCCATAGAAGATATCTCAGCCTTGCTCAGACTTTGACCTTTGCAGACCAAGCCCATATACTATAAAGAATGCAACCTGACTAACTTTCTTGAGAAATTAAGTGAAGTTCTTAATTTATATTTAAAGAAAGGTCATTATTTTATCGCATAAAAAGGAAATGCAAGTGTCATTTCTTAGCAGTTTCTAAAGTAATACATCTAAAAATGCTTTGATACTGAAAAAGCCTTTGATGCTTTCACCTTGGCCATATATGGATTGGTTTTCTTCTCGAAGATGTTAGTGCATGTAGATGCAATAGTTGTAGACTTGTACTATCTATTAGAAAGAAACATGCATCCAGCCCTAGCCATTCTAGTAGAAATGATTCGAGGCACTCAACATGTGTCAAAGAAAAGGTCAAGGTAGATTTTTTGAGAATGCTTTGCTATTGTATATTTAAGGTCGAAGTCATTTCTAGGGTTATGGTGTGTACAAGGTCAAACCTTATTTTTCCTATTGTTTCCCTTTATAAGAATTTACTAAAAAATAGTGGCTTGAATTAGGAACTAAGAACTAATGGGTTCAAACATTCAAAAATATGTTTCCTGATGACATAAGCAAGAGAGCATCATGGTTCTCATCAAAACTTTTTCTTTATCGATGTGACAAGCTACTTTTCATGCCTTTACTAGGAAAATGGGTATGCACCTTTATTGGTTTAGAAATAGTATAGTTTATGGTAGTTCATTTTTATGACTTCAAACATAGCTAGCATGGGTTTGGTATATCAGGGTGTGATTATAGAAAAACATTTTAGGCAGCTGCTATGCAATGGAATGAAAGGTCTAAGTTTAGGTTATATGCATATATAAATTAGACCATACTAAGCTATAGGCTTGGAGAAGAGTTTGCAAATGTGACTTGATCATTCTCGACGTAGCTAAGGCTACTACTTGAGTATGTGTTCAATCTGAACCTATCATACCTTCCAAGATTTATTTGATTAAGGAAGAAACTGCTAGAGAACATAAAAGAATAAATGAAGAGAATAGAATACTTTAAAAAGAAGTTGCCTATCTAAGCATGATGATGGAAGCAAAAGGGAAAGAGGTGGAAAGAATAGAAGAAAATTATAATTTCATAAAGAATGACTGGATAGAGCAAAACAAAAGACTAAAGCTTATTAGGATATCTAAAAGCTTTAGTGAAATTTTCAAAATGATAGAGGAAATGCTAAACTTTATGAGGAATTGACATTTTGGAAGGCTAAGGCTTTAGAAAGAGAAGCCAATGAGCTACTTATGAATGAAAGCGAAAGGCATATAATGGCACTTATCTTCAACTAAGGAAATCCACAGAAAGGAATAAACGATTCAGGGCCGCCCTTGATAAAGAATGAGAAAGAATATCTTAATTGCTTCAGGAGAGGGAAATTCTTGCCATGACTATTAAAGAAATAAGGTAAATTTTACAGTAGTGGGAACAAGACATAGATGCTTAGGACCAAGCCTGGCAAATAATGAATATATAGCGGAAAGATAAACTATGGAGAGCTAAGAATGAAGGTGAAAGATAGATGGTCAAATTCTCTGGGTTGGCAGTTTTATATTAATCATCTTATGAAATAGATCCACTCAATGGTTATCCATGTGAGAAAGATAGTGGAAGAAATTTAAGCCCTAAGGAGTCTGATTAATCCAGTTGAGGAGCGCAAGCCCATTGTACTTGAATTTCTAGAATAAGCTTAGCTATAACATGACCATGTTAGGACTTTCCTTAGATGTAAAACTTATGTGTTCAACAATGTGTAATTGATGAGAAAATTAATGAAAATTTATGAGTTCAAAATCTTTTACTAAAGTAAGTGCTCCTATAATTGCATTCATGTATTTTTACCATACAACATTCATTACACATGTATATATATACACACATTAATTAATAAATACAAGTTTAACTTAATATATTTTGAAATTTCCCTTTTAAAGGTTTCAACATTGCTAATTCAAAGAGAACCACCAAAGAATTACCACTCATTGTTATTATAGTCGATCTAGAGCAAGAAAAATGGTTGAAGTTGGTAAGATTAGAGAGATTAGAAGAAAGTTAGTGGTAGTCTTAAAAAGCCATGATTAAAAGATAGGAAGAATTGTAAGCCTAAATTACAAGATTAATGGAACTACTCATGGTAAGAGAGTCAGTTTGCCAGCAACTAAAAGGTACTGTTGGCATTGTTGTTGGGACATTTAGGGGAGTTTAGCCTAAAACACCACTTGCAAATGCATAAGAAACCTAAACAATAGACACAAAAAAATATACCACTAAATGTTCTTAGAGCTATATCACCTTTAATCATTATTATCAACCTTGATGCTTTGTCACAAGGGGTAGATGCAAGAGTCATACCTATACGATAGGAATTAGTAACCATTGCTCCTGATGAAGAAGAAAAACATAAGCAAAAAAGACCAAAGTAGAAATTGAAAAAGAAAAGTTACAACTTCTTAAAAAGAGATAAAATTCCATAGAAAATGATAAGCTGTATACTTGTGTAAATGTTTAAGATCTTAGTTTAGTACTTTATTTGGTCTTTCTGTGAAATTTAGGATGCTAAAGCTCAAAACATATAAGGGCACCACTTCCCCATAAGTTCACATTAAGATGTTTTCCTAAAAAATGGCTAGATATTCTCATGATGACAAGCTTCTCATCCATTGGTTTCAAAAAAGTTTGACGAGCTCAGCATTAAACTCGTATAACAGTTTAACTTGCAATCAAATTTAATGCTGGTTTGATCTGGCAAATGCATTTCTCCAATAGTAGAAACACATGGCTGAATGGGTACCTGATAGACTAACTCTTCAGAATATGGAGAAAAAGCCATAAAATCCTTTAAAAAATATGCCTAGAGATGGAGAGATATGACTTCTTAGGTGCAACCTCTATTGACTGAAAAAAAAAACAACCATGTTGTTTATTGGTACTTTGTGTCACCCTACTATGACAAGCTAATAGGGAATGCAACTAAGAATTTCTTTGACCTTGTCATTTATGAGAAAATGATTGAAGCCACTATAAAGATTAGGAATATTAGCATTGGTGAATCCTTTACTTTGAAGAAGCCCTAACTAGTAAAAAGAAAGACGAAGCTTTGTCTGCCAATTATGTCAGCCAGCCATTCCATCAAAAAAACTGCATTTATTATCAGAGCCAATCATAATAATCCTAAAATCCCTATTCCTGTAATGCTTCCCAACCTTTTATTTCATCAACACCACAAACTACTACCCTCAATACTCCTCAAAACCAAACAAGACCCAATTCTAACCAACCAACCTAAAGAACTAACTAACCCAGAACTCACTACGAGCCTTTACCTTATTCTTACAAAGAAATATTTGATAAACTTGTTATGGCTCAATTAGTGGCTCGGCTTTTTACCAAGCCATATGAAGGTAACTCTTCGACTTGGTATAACCCAAATACTTGTTGCGAATATGATGCAATAGTGAGTCTTTGAATTAAAAATTACCCTTCTTTTAAAAGAAAAATTCAAAGCCTTCTAGAAAAATATGCTTTTAAATTCGATAATCCCCCGGGACCTAATGTTGCAGCGAATCCTCTACCAAATCATTCTAAACCTAGACTCAATGCTTTGATTGCTAAAAAAAAAGCAATCATTGAAATAAAAGTCAAAGAAATCAAGACCTCAATGGAAAAAGTTTAGGCAATTTTGACTGAAGATAGAATCCTTTGCAAATTTTGGCCTAAACTTTTGCAAGTTTTATACCACTTATAGGCATAACTTGCAAAATTGTTTAGATTTTTTTAACCTTAATTTAAAAGATGATGGATAGAAGAGAAATTGAATTTTATACAGAAGCTATTCGAGAAAAAGACAAATAAATTAATATGACTAGTAAAGGGCCATCATAGCCATGCTATGGTGTTCTTCACTCCTTTATTGTCTATTGTAATCAACTGAGATCGGCTCTTTTTAAAAATGATATTGTCTTGAAGCCTATTATTCGAACTCTAGGAGTTTTTTATGTAAGGATAATAAATAAGTGCCATAAAGGAATGATGCTGAAGTCACCACTCCAGAAGCTTTGATAAGTCAATTAGCAATAGTTGACATTAAGGGGGTTAGTCATGTGAATTAAAATGGTCATGTTTAGGGGCAAAAGCCAGTAAAGCAACCGCCAAAACCAAGATAAAGGGACAAACATCCAAGAATGCCGTAGCTGCTGAAGATAGTCTTCTGGAAATTTAGGAACATATTAAGGAAAATGAAGTTGCTAAATTTTTGAAGTTCATAAAACATAGTGAGTACAATACTGTAGATCAATTAAAATAGCAACCATTAAAATTTTCTTTGTTAGCCTTGCTGCTTGTCGTAACATGTCCTGGATACAAATCCTGACTAACCTGACTAAAAATAGTGGGTGTACCTATTATTCTAATTTATATCTGTATATCATTATATTCTTTTAATTAGGGCCCATATCATTATTATTAATCACAATATCATTCACACCTTTCCGAAAGACCAAGAGCACGTGAAAGCTTTTTATCACTCTCTTTTATATTCTGCTGGAGAACCTAAGGAATATGAAAGGTTTTATTTTTATGAAAATTGAAAAATCTTGACTTTTATTTTGCAAAAGAATGTCTTGTTATTAAAATAATCCGTAAAACCCATCGAATGTTCTAGTAGGAATTCTATATATTAATTTAATTAGGTGACGTTATCTTAATTTTAAAAAATTATCCAATTTTATGAAAGTTATTAACCCTAAGGCCTAAAAATGGTCCAATATGATGAACTTATTCCTAGTGTGTACTTTCGACATGAAAGTATCCCAGTAAACACATAAGACTTGGCTCTAATGTATAACTATAATGCTCTTAGGATATACCTTTGACATAAAAGTATCCTAGTTATCCTAAGGACTCAAAAATGATAATAACAGTGTGAACCTACACTAAATATGCACCTTTGGCCCAATAGTGTCCCGGTGCTTACCTAGGAGTTAGCTGAAGGGAAATTCAAAATGCCCTTAGGGTCTTTCAACGTGAAAGTATCCTGGTACCTTATCAAACACTATCAGAGCTTATGTTTTAAGGGTTACGAAACCCCTAATAAAGCTTGAGGTCAATGTTGATAGTAAAGATCACATGAAAGGGTTAGGGAGTCAGTTACAATCATGAGTAAAGATCGACCTTCTCGTGATGCTCAAAAATTGATACCTCATTAACTATATGTTAATTTAAATTTTGATTTTTATTTGGTTTCAATATTTAATAAATTATAATTCTCATAATATTTTATTAAGCAAATTTGTTATTCTGAGAAAGTCGGGTTTTATTATTTTTGGAAATCACAATATCATTCACACCTTTTTGGAAGACTGAGAGCTTTTTATCATTTTCTATCATACCCCACTAGAGAACTTGTGTAATACAAAAGTTTTATTTTAAAAAAAGGGAAAAATCTTGACTTTAATTTTGAAAAGGATGTCTCATTATTGAAATAATCCACAAAACCTTTCGCATATTCTAGTAAGAATTTTACATATTAATTTAATTAGGAGATATTGCCTTAATTTAAAATTAAATATCTAATTTTATGGAAATTATTAACCCTAAAGACCTAAAAATGGTCAAATATGATGAACCTATTCCTAATGTGTACTTTTGATATGAAAATGTCTAAGTAAACACATAGGACTTGGTTCTAATATGAAATTACAAAAATATCCTTAAGGTATACCTTTGATATGAAAGCATTCTGGTTATCCTAAGGACTCAAAAATGATAAAAAATTGTGAACCTATCTTAAATATACACCTTTGGCCCAAAATCATGTTTGTGCTTGCTTAAGAGTCGGCTCGAGAAAAATTACCAAAATGCTCTTAGGGTACACCTTCGACGTGAAAGTATCCTTGTACCCTAACGGGCTCTAATATGATGATGGAATGACAAACCGATCCTAAATATGCATCTTTGGCATAGAAGCATCTCAGCTACTATCTAAGACTTGGTTCTACGTAAAATTACCAAATGCCTTTAGGCTATACCTTTGATGTGAAAGTATCCTGGCACCCTAATGGATGCTAAAGTAAACATAAAATGATAGATTTACCCTAAATAGGGAAATTAAAGTTCTAGAATTGGCTTAAAATCAAAAATTGCAATTAAGCCTTTAAACTTTTTAAAAATTTCATTTCATACCCTACGAAAAACCAAAGGAATATGAAAAATTTTAAAAATTTCTATACCCCTTACAGAGTAGCATAGGAATAACATAAATCTTTATAAATGAATAAAATAACCATTTTAACCTTAAATACTAAAGTTTGCTATTTAGTCCTTAAAATTTTTAAAATTTTTATTTTAGTCCCAACATGTAAAAATACCATAAAAATCATCAGATACATGAAAATAAACATGAATAACACAAAATATATTCTTAAAGATTTGGCCAAGCACCTTGGCCTTGAAGCAAAAATTTTTAACTTTTTACAAACTAATCCTTAAACTTCCTACATTTGCATTTTGACCTCTAAACGAAAAAAATTACAAAACATCACAAAAAATCATCAAATCGGCTAAGAATCAAAGCAAAAATCATGGCATCAACAGACATGAAGGTTCGGCCAAGCACTTTTGGCCATAAAACACGATTTTTCTATAATTTGCAATTTAATCCTTAAACTTTGTAAAATTATAAAATGACTCTAAAGTGTTAAAAACACCCAAAACATTTTTACAAACACATAAATCAGAGATTTCACGGCTCACAAAGCCTTTGGCCAAGCCAAAAATGTCATAAAATCTTTTACATATTTTACAATTTATTCCCTATGTTTACTAACACCATAAAATAACCTTAAAGCCATAAAAATCAAAACAAAAATAAGCATAAAATCATGATTATCAACCCCAATTAGATTCAAACAAAGTGAGAAAGATGAAATATATATGTGCTTTGATATAAAATCATAGAAATAAGCATAAATGATTATTATTAAACTTAAATTAAATAAGATTATAAACTAAATACAATAGTATTCTAATCAAGATTCAACATCAAAACAACACGAAAGAAACATTAACATAAATATAACAAAATCAAAATCATAACAACAAGAATAATGTTATATATATAAAACAGGATTTAACTAAAAATAAAGAAGTACAAAAATCTTATTATGAATGATATCATGCATGATGTCATTGATTTCTAGAGCATTTTATATGATATTTGTATAAATATGTAAAATTATGCCATAAAAATTAATTACAAGAACACAATTATAAAAATTAAAAATTATGTATTTGAAATAAAATTTCATGTGATCAATTTAATTTGTTCTAATAATAGAAACAATTATTAATTTACAAAAAAAAAAAAAATAGTAAACTCATAAAAACTTGCGAGAAAAACCCTTATTGAAAAAAATTAAAACTGTAAAACTCATAAAATAAATTAAAATTTTCAAAACTAATTTAATGCAGATTAAAAAAATAATATTTGAAGAATTTTGAAAATTATAAACTCAGAAAAATCCTATAAAAAATTTACAGAGTAAAAAACTCCGTATCTTAGTAACAAGAAAAATTCTAAAACTCATAAAATAAATTAAATTTTTCAAAAATGATTAAATATAAATTAAACAATAATATTTGAAGAATTTTAAAATTTATAAATTTAGAAAAATCTTGCAAAAATATTACAAAGTAAAAAACTTTGTATTTAGGAAATAAGGAAAATTCTGAATGAAAATGCAAAACTTATGAAACAAAATGAATTTTTCAAAACTGATTTAATGATGGTTAAATATGAATATTTAAGGAATTTTAAAATTCAAAACTCAAGAAAATTCTGCTAAAAATTTTACGGATTTAAAAAAATTCTTAGTCTAAAACTAGGAAAATTTTCAAAAATACATTGAAAATTATCTAAAATGAGTTAAATAAACATATTATTGAAAATAGTAATTTAAAAAATGGTAAAAAAGAAAATCCAAAATTTGAAATAATTTTATCAGAAAAAGTTTCACGAGTATGATACTCGTGGTATTGTGAAAAATTCAAAGTTAATTACTAAAATGAACAACCTAACTCTTTGTGGTATGAAACACTATTATGAATTTTTCCTGGAATATTTTTTATTTTCAGAGTGAGTATAGGCATAAATACCAAATTAGTATCAATAAAAATCTACGATAGTTAATTTCCTAAATTTTATGAAAAATTCTTAAAAAATTTCTAAAAATGAGAAACTTGACCATGATATCATCCACAGAGATAGATTTTTAAAATTTAAAAAGAATAATTTTTCTCTAAAATATTCATCTTATATATCTAAGATTTAAGATTAAAATATGTTCTGTTATGTGAACTTATGACTATTTAAATATGACTAAAGAGGTTTTGAGAACATTTTGTTCATTTAAAATGATCATTCCCAATGAGGGTGGCTATTAAGTTCTCAATATAAGATATTCAGAATTATCAAAAATGAGACCCAGATGAACTTAGGTGCCTACACTTACCCCTATGTGACCAATACTGAAAATTAGGAACAAGTTAAAGACCAAATAGACATAATTTCGTTCGAGTCGTTAAGCTTTGAAAAATAATTTAAACAAATAACGAACATAACAATTAATTAACCAAATACGAATCGAAATTAAATGATAACCAGGGTGGAACTTAAATCAAAAAGAGTTGACTGAGACAAAACCATGCAATTCAACAAAAAAAATTGACTACGATAAAACCTAAAAGTTAAAAAATAAAAAGAGTTAATCGAGATGAAACCAACAAGTCAATATAAGTAAAGGTTGATCGCGATAAAATCGACAAGTCAACAAATGAAAGGGTTAACAGGGATAAAATGAATAAGTCAACAAATAAAAGGGGTTGACCAGGACAAAACCTCTAAGTTAACAAATGAAAGGGTTGATAGGGATGAAACTAATAAGTCAAATGAAAAGGTTGATTAAGATGAAACCTATAAGTTAACAAATGAAAAGATTGATCACGATAAAATCAACAAGTCAACAAATGAAAAGGTTGAACTGGATAAAATTGGTAAGTCAATAAATAAAAAAGGTGGACCGAAATAAAATTGATAAGTCAACAAATGAAAAAGTTAATATGAATGAAATTGACATGTTAATAAATAAAAGGATTGACTGAGACAAAACTGATAAGTCAACATAGGTAAGGATTGACCAAGATAAAATAAATCAGTCAACAAAAGAAAGGGTTTAACCAAGACAAAATCGATAAGTCAATAATGAAAGGGTTGTCCAGGATGAAATTGATAAGTTAACAAATGAAAAGGTTGATCAAGATAAAATTGACAAGTCAACATAGGTAAAGGTTAGTCAAGATAAAACTAATAATCAACAAAAGAAAAATGTTGATTGGGACGAAGCCTACAGGCCAACAAATGAAGAAGGGTTGACCAGTATGAAATGTATAAGTCAATAAATAAAAAAGGGGTGCTAGGATAACATTTGATGCTTGATCCATTTGAAAGGATAAAGGACTTACCATTCTATTTTGAAGGAATAAGCATGATTTTTACTCTCTTTCAACATCAGTGCTTAACTTTTTTGCAAATTTATTGAATACAAATGCATGCATAATGCATATGATGACTTCCTTATATTCCTTTATATAACTTATGAATTTGATCATTATTCATTATTTTTAATCTAGCCTATTTGGAATTTAAAGGCATTTTTAAAAAATGTTATGAGAATCGCTTTTCTTTTTGGCTAAGAGAGTTAGAGCCTGAACCTCAATTCAAAGGTGTCTTTAAGAGATGATATAGGCAAAATGAACTTACTCTAATATTTGAGGTTAAAGGTACTTTTAAAAATTATTGTGAATGTTATTTTCTTTAGGTAAAGGAAGTAAGGCTAATACTCTTTAGGTTTAGAGCTCTTTGTGATTAGATAGGGCGAATAAGGTTGACGATACCTGTATATGAAACTCCTTGTGAAGAATTTATTTTTGTTTTTTTAGAAATGCCATTTAATCATGACTTCTGAATTTTTTTTCTTTAGTGATACTAAACTATATTATCAATTGATTTTAATCTTTCTTAGAATGTTTGAAGAATTGAAATAATAACTAAAGTCCCAATAATTTTTAACCTTAATCTAAAGTAATGCAAAGAAATCTTTTTGTTATTTATTTCTAGAATGCCAATCATCATTTATCAAAAATATATGCAAGTGACAAAGGTATGACAAAAACATAAATAAAAATGACAAAGGTAGAAATGAAAATAAAAAAATATGAATAACAGAGTGAGAAAGGTATGAATAAACATGTGTACTTATATTCCAATAAAAGAAAGGAATACAAAATTAGTTTTTTAATAAAGATGTGTATGCAATGTATAGAACAAAATTGGGTATTATTCAAATAGTCAGAATCTCTCATTTAATTGTTCAAAAGTCTTTCTTGAACAAAACACTGCTCTTACATTGGATTAATCTCTTTAAAGATGTCTTCGATTGTATAGTGCCTTCCTTTTGGATCTTGAGCTTCTAACGAATTTCACTTCACATGTTCTTTTGCCCAAAGTTGTCCTTTTTAGATGTTTAACTCGAGGCCTTCTCTTTCTAACACATTTATTTCTTTTCTTTTTTTTAAAAATTATCTTTTCGGCATAATAATTCTTTATGTTGTTAGCATTGATAGGATCGGGTAAAGTGTGCCTATCCATTTCTGTTAGAATTAATGCCTCACTAAAAAATGCTTTTTAAATCACATAGGGTCTTTCCTAATTCGGAGCCCATTTGATGCATGGATCTTTTTAGCGAGGAAGTATTTTCTTTAATACTACCTTCATGAAATTGCCTTAGGTAAAGTTTCCAATCACGAGCTTTTTTCATTCTCTTTTGATACATTAGCCCACGCTAGATCGCTCGCAACTTTTTCTTTTTAATAAATTTCAACTGTTCATAGCAATCTTAGACCCACTCAACTTTCTGCAATTTGGTCTCCATCAATACATGAAATGAGAGGATTTCAACCTCAATTGGTAGAACGACTTCTATGCCATATAACAATACTAAGACGTTGCCCCAATAGAGGTTCGCACTAAAGTCTATCTGTTAAAAGTGCAAAAGGGAGTTTTTCATGCCAATCTATATAAGTCTCCACCTTTTTCACCATAATCTTATTAATATTTTTATTAGCCATTTCGATTGCTCTATTCATCATTAGATAGTATATTATTGAATTATTGTGAGAGGTTTTGAGTTGGGTACACACCTACGTTATTAATTTATTATTCTAGTTAGAGACATTGTCTGTTATGATCCTCTCAGGTATTCTAAATCGACAAATAAGATTGGTCTTTAAAATTATATCATTATCGACTTTGTCACATTGGCATAAAAGGTAGCTTTAACCCATTTGGTGAAATAGTCTATAGCCACCAAGATAAAACGATGAAGATTTAAAGCTATAAGAGTAATTGGCCTAATAACATCTATGCCCCATATAGAAAAGAGCCATGAAGTAGCTATGACATGTAGTGGCAAAGATGGCACATGAATTTTATCTGCATAGACTTGGCATTTATGACATTTTTGGGCATACTTGATACAATCCCCTTCTTTAGTCATCTAAAAATAGCCTAATCTCATAATTTGTCTTGCCATTTTATGCCCATAGGCATGAATTCCACAAACTCCTTTGTTTAATTCTTCCAAAATTCTTTGTGCTTCAAGAGCATCCATGCATCTTGATACTGTTTGATCATAGTGTTTCTCGTAAAAGATCTAGCCATCCAAAATGAAACTCATTGCTAACCTTTTTAATGCCTTTTGTTTGGATGTTTTTAATTTTTAAGATACCTTTTAATATCATAATACCATGGATAACCATCCAAATTAGCTTCAACATTATGATCATATGTAGAAGACTCATACAAGCTCATCTTAATCGAGATTACTTTTTCTTTCTTATTCACCTTAAATAACGAGGTAAAGGTGGCAAAAGCATTTGCCATTTGATTTTTATCTCAAGGTAAATTAATAAAATCCACCTTTTTAAACTCTTGTAATACTTCAAGAATCAACTTTTTATATTGGGCCAAACTCAAATATTGAGTTTTTGATTCCTTATATAGCTGATAGGTCACAGGACTGAATCCTTGTAGACCTTTAGCACTCGAACATTTCTTTTAATGGCTATACAAAGTCCTATGATGCATGCTTCATATTCTACCATGTTATATATGCAATCAAAATCTAACTTAATGATAAAAGGATAGTAATCTTATTGTAGGGATATCAGAATTACTCAAATTCCATGACCTAGAGCGTTTGCAGCCCTATTGAAATATATTTTCCATTTTAGTTCCGTTGTTTGATCATCCTTCTCTTTAGTAGAAACATTCATCAAATTTTCATTAGGAAAATCAAAATTGAATGGTTGATAATCATCAAGGGCTTAGCTTGCTAGGAATTTAGCGATGGCACTCCTTTTAACTGCTATTTGGCTCGCATAAACTATATCATATTCTGATAATAAGACTTTCCATCTTGCTATTCTTCCAAAAAAACCTAGAGCTTTAAAAAGATATTTGATCAGATTGATTTTTGTGATCAACAAAGTAGCACGATATAGCGTATATTGCCTGAGCCTTTTTGTAGTCTAAACTAGGGCACAACATATTTTCTTTATTTGAGAATAATTTACCTCATAGTCCAGAGATTTCTTACTGAGGTAATGAATTGCCCTTTTTTCTTACTAATCTTGTCATGTTGCCCTAGCAAATATCCCACTGATCGTTTAAACAGTAAACGATACAATATGAGGGGACACCTTAGGATTATTAGTACAAAGACTGGAGGACTTGCTAAATATTGTTCCACCTTTTCAAATGTGATTTGGTAGTCTTCATCCTATTCTCCTAAGTGATGTTTCCAAAAAAGTTGAAAGATTGGATCATATTTATCGATGAGCTAGAAAATGAAACAGGTAATGTAATTCAATCTCCCAGAGAAACTTCTCAAAGATTGGATCATATTTATCCATGAGCTAGAAGATGAAACAGGCGATGTAATTCAATCTCCCAGAAAAACTTTTTACTTTTTTTGTGTGTGAAGGCGCCAGCTTCTGGATGGCTCTGATTTTATCAAGATCAACCTTTATCCCTTTTCCGCTTATAATGAAACCTAATATCTTCTTAGATCTTGTACTGAAAATACATTCTACCATATTTAACTTTAAACTAGTACTTTCTCAGTCTTTAAAATAATTTTCACAAATCTGCAACATGCCTTTCTTCCTAAGGTAATTTGGCAATCATGTCATCCACGTATACTTCAATTTCTTTATGCATGATATCATGGAATAAAGTGACCATTGTACTATGATAAGTTATCCCTATATTTTTTAACCCGAATGGCATCACTTTATAACAAAAATAACCCAAATAGTGATAAAAGTTGTCGTTTCCATGTCTTCAGGCGCTATTTTAATCTGATTATAACCTGAAAACCTATCTATGAAAGAAAATAGATAAATTTTGGTAGTGTTATCAACCAAGGTGTTAATATGATGAAGAGGTAAATTATCTTTTGGGCTTGCTAAATTCAAATTTTGGTAGTCTACACATATTCTAACTTTCCCATCATTTTTTAGGAATCATGATAATGTTAGCAACCTATTCTGGATACTTTGCTATTTCAAAAAATCTAGCATCAAACTATTTTTCCCCTCTTCTTTAATCTTCAATAGCATTTTAGGCTTCATCCTTTTCAATTTCTGCTAAATTGACTTGCATCTTGGTTTTAAAGGTAGCTTATGAATCATAATTTCTGGGTCTAAGCCTTGTATATCTTGATAGGACCACCCAAAAACATCATGGAACTTTTGAAGTAGATTTAATAGCTCTATTTTAGAGGTAGACATGATAACAATTCCAATTCTGACCTCTTTTTTGTCATCCTCATCCTGTAAGTATATAACCTTCATAGTCCCTTTATCAAGCATTATTCATCTATCCTTCTACTCAATTATTTTCAACAAATCGAGCACAAAGTATAATCATCAAAATCTTCTTCGAGTCATCTTCATGTAAAAAAATAAATCGTCTAAAATCAAGTTTTGAATCCTAAAAGAGATCATCCTCTTTTTTTTTATTAAGAAATCTATAAAAGTAAACAAAACAAAAATGGGTAAACAAAAAAATATGGGTGATTCATATATGTGTATGTGGAAGTGAAAATGATATGGATATGAAAATAGGCAAAAAGAATATATACAAGAAGTTCATGAATTTCATTTCAAAAAATGATGTTTTAACATTTTTATGCCCTTTACAAAAATATCCTTATATGTTTTAGGCCAAAACAAATAAGTTGAGTTCTTGGAATTACTTTGGATTAAGCTTAGACATTATAGTTCTCTCAGTATAGTCTAATTTGTCCAGACATAACCAAGAGGGTAGATTGGTTCCATGATCGTTCCTCAGCTTTTCATCATCTAACTTAATTACATTCTCTTGAAAATTCTTAATTCTTGGAATGATCACATAATATGATTGCTTATTTCTTTTCCTTGAGCAATGGGATTGATGATTCCCCCATAACAAAACGTTTTCTTCAAAGATAGATAAAAAACCAAAACCTAACTTGAGTTTTTTCCTTTAGCTCTATTCTTGCTATAGCCCAATCCATACTTATCTCTTTTGCCGACCATTGGATAAATCGACTTATTTTTGTAGGCATTTGAGTAGCCCTTTCCTGCTCGGGTACCTTTTCCCATCATAAGCTTCAAATCCATATGAGTGCTTTTGGAAAAATGATGTTTCAAAAGCAGTGATCCTTCAGCAATGAAAATGGCATTGACAATCTCAAATGCCCTAAATGAGCATTCCTCTATATTAGCATTTACTTCAATGTAGAGAGCATCGATTGAAGTCAGGGTGATTATGTCTTCTTCCTTGAATATGCTAACTAGATTATCATCAACTATAAACTTAAATTTTTGATGAAGGAAAGATGGTACAACACTGGTAGAGTGTATCCAAGTTTTTTCAAGAGGTAATTGTATAAGAGGGCAACATTTAATACATAAAATTCAACTTCAAAGGGGCATGGGTCGATAATTAATGAAACTGAAATAATTCCTTTGATTTTTCTCTTGGTCCACCAAAACCTTTAACCATTATTTAACTATGCTTAAGCTGACTGCAATTTACTGGCAACCAGGACACAGTAATCCATGGCCTGACATTCAAAGCTAAACTATTGTCAATAAGCACTTTAGGAAGTATAGTCCCATTGCAAATAGTCATTATATGAAGAGCTTCGATGGAATTAGTCTCATCTAGCATAATTTCATCATTACTGAAGCAAATAAAATTATCAGCAACAAACGGTCAAGCTTGTTAACTAGAATGTCTTGTAGGACATAAGCTTGATTAATCATATTTAACAAAGCGTTTTTATAAGTTTCAGAACTAAGTAGTAATGGCAACATAGAAATTTTTTTTAGCTACTATTTTAACTGATCCAAGATGCTATACTTGCTATGCTTTATGAATTTTAAATATAGCAGCATCTTTTTTTGACAAGTTCTTGAATTTTGATAGGACTGTCTTTAGTAGCTATTGCCTTATTAGACGTCTACCCCTTTATTTTTGACCTAGCAGCAGCTTTTTTAGTTCCTGGGTTGTAGATACATCCACTTTAAGTTACATGACTAACCTTGGTAATATCAACCACTGCTAATTAACTTGCCAAAACTTTTAAAGTTACTACTCCAGCATCATATCTCTAGGGCACTTGTTTGTTATCCTTGTATAGGAAATATGTGGGAGTTGAATAATAAGGTTTGGGGTAGTTTCATTCTTAGGCAGTGTGGGCTTTGGTTGATTACAATAAATGATCAATGGATGACCAACCTCATAGGCCAGCTTTAGTGACCTTTTGTCAACCATATTAACTAACTTTTTTTCCTATAGAGCATTTCTATATAAAATTCAATTTCATCCTTGTCCATCATTTTTTAAATTAGAGCCAAAAATTCTAAACAATTTTGTAAACTATACCCTTAAACAACATAAAACTTACAAAAGTTTAGGCTAGAGTTTGATTGGTAATTTATATATTCATGATTCTAACTAGGGATTTTGCTTTCAATCAAGATTGCCCAAACTTTTTCGAATGGGGTCCTAACCTCTCGAACATCCTTTTTTAACCAATGCTCTTATTTGGCAATCAGGGCATTAATCCCAAGCTCAAGATGATTAAGTAAAAGGTTTGCCCCTAAATTTGGTCCTGAGGTAGCATCAAATTTAAAAGCTCATCTTTCAATAAGATTATGGTCCTTAATTTTAAAAGTTGTATAGTTTTTGATTGGATGAGGTACTACTGCATGATATTCATAATATGCATTTAGGTTGTACCAGTTAGGTAAGTTACCCTCATATGGTTTTGCAAAAATCGAAGCCACTAATCAAGCCTTCAAAAGCTTATCAAATATATTTTGTATGAAAAAAAAAGAAAGGCTTATGATAAGGTCTATACTGGTTATTTATTTGGGTTGATTGATTTGGATTGGTCTATGTTTGGTTTTGAGGACAATTTGGGGTAGTGTTTGGTGGCATCGATGAGGTAGAAGGTTGGAATGTATTAAAAGATAAGGTGTTTTGGGATTGTTGACCTTGGTTCTGATAAAATGGATGGGAATCCTGATGAAATGGTTGGCTAACATAATTGATAGGCGAAGTTTTTTTTCTTTTTGGCAGGTCCAGTGTTCTCTGCGATGGAAGATTCATCTGTTGCGATCTTTCCTACCTTTATGGTAGCTTTAATCATTTCTTCGAAATGACAAGATTGAAAAAATTCTTGGTTGCATTCTCTACCAGCTTATCATAGTAAAGAGGGCATAAAGTGCCTACAAATAACGTGGTCATTTCTTTCTTAATTAAAGAAGGCTGCACTTGAGAAGGCACATCTTTCTACCTTTAGGCATATTCTTTAAAAGACTTGGTGGATTTTTTTTCTCCATATTTTGAAGGGTTAATCTATTAGGAACTCATTAGGCCATGTGCTTATATTGTTCCAAAAATGCGTTGGCTAGATTCGACCGGCATTGGATTTGATTATAGGTCAAATAATTATACTAGTTTAATGCTAACCCAGTCAAACTTTCCTAGAAATAATGGATGAGAAGCTGATCATCGTGCAAATAACCTGCCATTTTTTTAGATAAACATTTTGATATGAGCTTGCAGGGAAGTGCTGCCTTTATTTTCTTAAACTCGAGCATTTTAAAATTTTATGGAAGGACCAAGTTAGGGACTAAACTAAGGTCCTCAATTCCCATGCTCCTATTAATCTCATCTTTCTCTTTGGCTTTGAGTTTCGTTTCCAAAGCTGTAGTTTCTCTTTTCGGATTTCTACTCTAGTTTTGCTTTTTTGCTTTTGTCTCTTTTTTTTTCAATTCGTGAGTTGTTGACTTCTATCGTGCAAGTGCCATTCTAATATCTACTCCTTGTGAGAGAATGTTTAGGTCAACAACAATCACTAGGGTTGGTGTAGCTTTATGGACATTTTGTTACGCGTTTGGCACATTTGGAGCCTAAGTCTCTTGAGCATTGGCTAGTTGTGTCTTAAACTGTATCCCTTGGAATGTCCCGATAGAAATGGCAATGATAATTTTAAGCTGGCATACTGACCTTCTTGCCATCAGTAACTCCATTAATCTTCTAATCTAAGCTTGCATTTCCTCTTGCCTCTTTATCATGGTCTCTTGAGATTAACATTGAATTTCTTTGAGCCTTTCTAGTCTTGCTAACTGATCCTTAGCCATGTTCTTTGCTCTAGATCTAGTGTAATAATGATGAGTGAATTGTTGTTCAGTAGAGCTCTCTGGATTTGCAATGTTTGAAACCTTAAAAAGAGGATTCCAAATTTTATTAAATTATAATTTTTTTAATGAATGTACGAAAGTGTATGTATATATGTATGATGTATTTATGTATGAATATATGATGTGAATGTATAAATGCACTTGTAGGAATGCTTGCTTTAGTAGAAAATTCCAAACTCATAAATCTCCATTAGCTTCACAAAGGATTACACATTATCGATCATATTTGGATTACATCCAAGAAAAGTTTTAAACTGGTCATGCTGCTGTTGTGCTTGTTCTAAAAATTTAGTTCAACGGGACCAAATTCATAGATTGGATTATTTTCACTCCTTAACACTTGGATTTTTTCCACCATGTTTTCTGCTCGAATGACTACTAAATGAATCTATTTCATGAGGTGATCAATGTAAAACTACTAACATAGAGAATTGACTTCTTATCTTTTATATTTATTTCCTAATATGCTTGAGCCCAAACATCGATATCATGTTCTCACTAAAGCAGCACTTGTCTCATCTCTTCAACAGTCATGGTAAGAATTTCTCTTTCCTGAAGCAATCTAGAGATTTTTTCCCATTCTTCACCAAGTGTGATCCTGTGTTGGTCATTCCTCTCTATAGATCTTCTTAACTGAAATATGGGTGCCGGTATTTGCCTATGCTCCAGTTCAAAGATGGTAGCTTTGGCTTTTCCTTCCAGGGCCTTAGCTTTCCATACCCCTAGCTCTTCACGAAGTTTATGCACTTTTTTAGACATCTGACTGGAAGATTTACTTGAGCTCCCAGATATGCTAACAAGTTTCACCTTCTTATTTTATTCCACCTAATCCTATTTTATTAAATTATACTATTCTTCCATTGTTTGGATGTCTTTTTCCTTAGCTTCCATTTTCATTTTTAAATAGATGACTTCTTCCTGAAAAGCTTGATTTGCAGCAGCCAATCTTTATTGATCATTTTCTGCTTCTTCTTTTATAAAGTCTACTTCAAAAGGCATAGGGGGCTTTGGTCATATGGATACCCAAGGATTAACTCCATCTGTACTCGAGATGATCAAATTGCACCCCCCAAATACACTTTTAGGCATCATATTCAAGAGTAGTCTAGTTTGTGTAAATGCATAGCCCTGATTCATACCATTATAAGGCCATCGACTAAAGTGAATTCCTATAGCCTTCTCTATAATAGTACAAATCCACACTAGCTAACCTAAAAGTCATGGGAATAAATTATTGAGATCCATACTGTCGTAGACTAAAAATGGTGCATGTCTCACCATGCCCTATAAATTGAGCAAAGGCACATAAAGTAACTGACCACACTAATATAGAAAAGATTCAGGTGCAAGCCAAAGGGCCCTTCGTGTTATATTTTCAGGGTCCAAATTCTTCAATGTCACCCATTGATTTTTTATTCTTGATTTAGAATAACTTTTCTTGATGAATTCTTAGAAATGAGCATAATGGGAAAAGTAGGGCTTAACTTTATTAGCATCCTCGCCCTAACAATGACTTCAGGCTCAAATGTACAATAATAATACACTCCTAAAAAATCTACCTCGTCATGATTTTTGACATGCATTGAGCGCTTAGATGATTTTGGTTAGAATAGTCGAAGCAGGATGCATGTTCCTTTTTAATTGATCAAAAAGATACATAATGTCTATTTGAACATTCTTCAGTATATTTGGAAAGAACAGTAATCCGTATAGCCAAGGCAAATGCATCTTGGGCGTTTTCCATATCTGAATGTTTTCTGATGTATCCTTTTAGAAATTGCCATGAGATAATGCTCGTATTGTCTTTATGCTTAATATAATGAGTACTGATTGGAGTGGTAAATCTAGAATATATCCTAATTTCTTCTAAAAACTTATCGAGTTGCACTTTTTACAATAAGATGGGTGTTGACTCCAAAGGCTCAAACCCAAGTAAATATGCAATTTTTTCTATTGTCAGTCATATCATGTTGAATGAGAAGCACCTATATGAAGGGTCTTAGAACCCCATTAAAGCATAAACTAGTTGTTCATCCATCGATATTCTAAGCAAAAGGGCAATACGCCTATATTTTTCTATGAATCCAGCCTGTTTTGCATTACCCTACCCATCCCATGTACTAGCTAACTCTAACAAATTATTTTGCCATAGATCTAAATGAATGATTTTCGATAATTCTGACATAAAATCCTTTAATACATAGTTTCCCCATTCCTTCTAATTTGATTTTGACTCGATATGAACCTTCTTGAATGTCTTGGAAATAACCACTGCATATGTCCATTCAACCATAAAGTCTAACAGAAATTATACTAAGTTGAAATTCAAATCTAAAGCAAGCATCCCTATATGCAAATTAGAAGTGCACAAAAAGAAGAACAACAAATAAATTAGTATCCAAAAAAATAATAAATCCAAATAACGATAAAATTAACATGAGAAGATAATACAACAAAAATATTATATAAATAAACACAATAATCAATAAAAGAAAAAGAAAAAGAAATGTTAAGCCCTTCAAGTATTCCTAATTTTTTAGTGATGTCTAGAATAGGGCATAGTTTTAACTAGGAGGTCACTAAAGTTCACTATATAAGGTTTAGGTTAGACCTTTAAATTTATTCTCGAATCGCTACCCGAGCTCAGAACAAACTAATGAGGTAGCCTACCCTTACTCATCACAGGTTTATGTCGAAAAAGGGTTCAATCTGAGTAGGAGTATCTTCCATGCCCACAACGAGGCTAACACCTTAAGTAGGCATAGGTATTTACATACAACAAGCTTTTCACTACCCAAATAGAGGCTAACACCTCAGAAAGCAGAGCTAATTCATTAGGTACCTATGCCCATTTCAGAGATCCAAAAGAGAAACTACTGCATACATGTTCGATGGGTGCGAAAAGATAAACAAACATTTCTTTTAAAATATCATTAAGTAAAACCTTTATCCTAAATCCTAAAGAAAACACAGGAAACACAAAAACAAATTAAGGCAAAAATAATTTTTTAATTTTTTTTGAAATATTAGGGATTGTAATTAAATATTTATTGAAACCAAATTAATGAAAATTTATTTAACATGTAATTAGTTTTAGGCCTGACTCTCTAACTTGTCCTCGTTAAGTTGCCAAGCTATCACAACATGGCCCGAATACAAATCTCGACCAGCCTGACTTAATATCACAAGTGTAACCATTATTCTAATATTTATCTGTATATCATTATATTATTTTATTTAGGGCCTATATAATTATTGTTATTCTTTATGTTATTTTGTGTTAAGGGACTAAGTTTTCAAGATGAATCACTCACTCGACTTCTCTTAATAGTAATTAGAAAATGACCATTTATTTTAGAGTCATTATCGATTTATTTATTAAGTGAAATCAATCGCCTATCAGAGTTTATGTTTTAAGGGGTATAAAATCCCTAAAAACAAACTTGAGGTCCATGTTGGTACTATAGATCACGTAAAAAGGTTCGAAAGTTGATTACAATCACGAGTAAGAATCGACCCTCTCATGATACCCAAAAATTGGTACCTTATTAATTATGTGTTAATTTAAATTTTGATTTTAATTTGGTTTCAATATTTCATATTTAATTATGATTCCTATAATATTTTATTAAACAAATTTATTATTCTGAGAAAGTCAAGTTCTATTATTTTTGAAAATCACAATATCATTCGTACCCTTCTTGAAAACCAAGATGACACAAAAGCTTTTTTTTATCATTCTCTTTCATACCTTGCTGGAGAACCTATAAAATATAAAAGGTTTTATTTTTATAAAAATTGAAAATCTCGACTTTCATTTTGAAAAGGATGTCTTATTATTAAAATAATTTGTAAAACCCCTGATATATTTTGGTAGGAATTCCACGTATTAAAATAATTAGGAGACATTACTTTAATTTAAAAAAAATCCAATTTCATGAAAATTATTAACCCTAAGACCAAAAAATAGTCCAATATGACAAACCTATTCCTAATGTGTGCTTTTGACATGAAAGTATCTCAGTAAACACATAGGACTTGGTTCTCATATGAAATTATAAAAATAACCCTAGGGTATACCTTTGACATGAAATATCCTGGTTATCCTTAGGACTCAAAAAATGATAATAAAAGTGTGAATCTATCCTAAATATGCACCTTTGGCCTAAAAGCATCCCAATTCTTACCTAAGAGTTAGTTAAAAAATTACCAAAATGCCTTTAGGGTATACCTTCGATGTGAAAGTATCAATTTCGTAAT
>JBBYHO010529225.1:74724-93883 GCA_038382025.1 Adansonia gregorii | reverse complement strand
TATCCTAGTATACACCTTTGGCAGAGAAGCGTCCCAATTGCTGTCAAAGATTCGATTTTAAGTGGAATTATCAAAATGCCTTTAGGGTATACATTCGACGTGAAAGTATTTTGACACCTTAATGGACACTAAAATAATCATAAAATGATGGATTTACCCTAAATAAGGAACTTAAAGTTCTAGTATTGGCTTAGAATGCAAAAATATCAATTAAGCCTTAAAACTTTTTAAAATGTTCATTTCACGCCCTACGAAAAATTGAGAGAAATCAAAAAGTTTCAAAAATTTTTGTACCCACACGAAAGACCATAGGAATAATAGAAATCTATAAAAATGACTAAAATGACCACTTTACCCTTAAATATTAAAGTTTGTTATTTCATCCGTAAGCTTTTTAAAATTTTATTTTAGTCCCTATATGGAAAAATACAATAAAAAATCATCAAACACATGAAAATAAACATGGAAAACACAGCAAATATATTTATGAAGATCTACCAAACAGTTTAGCCTTGAAAAAAATTTTAAGTTTTTGTAAACTAATCTTTAAACTTCTTAAAGTTGCATTTTGACCCCAACATGATGTAAAAATCACAAAACATCATAAAAAATCATCAAACCAGCTAAGAATCAACACAATGAAGGTTCGACCAAGCATTTTTTGCCATAAAAACAAGATTTTCCATATTTTGCAATTTAGTCACTAAACTTTTTAAAATTACAAAATGATCCCTAAATTGTTAAAAACACCAAAAACTTGTTTACCGATAAATAAATAAGAGATCTCATGGTTCACAAGCCCTTGGTCGAGCCAAAAATGTCATAGAAAACTTTTACATAGTTTACAATTTAGTCCCTATGTTTAGTGACACCACAAAATGACCTAAAAACCATGAAATCAAGACAAAATAAGCATAAAATCATGATTATTAACCTAATCAGATTCAACCAAAGTGAAAAACCAAAAATATACACATGCTTTGATATAAAAAATCATGAAAATAAGCATAAATAATTATTATTAAACTTAAATCATAGTAAAATCATAAACTAAATATAATAGTATTCTAATCAAGAGTCAACATCTAAACAACATGAAAGAAACATCAATATAAATATAACAAAATCAAAATCATAACAACAAGAACAATATTATACATATAAAAACAAGATTTATCTAATAAAATAAGAAATGCAAAAATTTTTAAAGTCGCCATATTTGGCCTTTCAATATGGATGAGAATTCATGAGCCTTAATATGATTTTGACTTATGAATAAGGATGAAAATGAATCAAAATAAAGAAAAGAAAAGAAAACATATGTTTATACCTTATGAAAAAAACTTGAAAACTAAGTAACAATATGTTTTTTAGTTTTTTTTTTTTTCTCCAAAACCTCATCAACAAAACAACCTTCCCCAATCTGTAGGGGAAGGTTTCGGCTAAGGGCTTTTGCTTTAGCCCTCGGTTGATAGCCTTCTAGGCTTTTCCCTCTAATTTTTAATTTTTTTAATTTATTTTGTTTAGGGATTATTACTTTCTTATTTGATTTTAATTAAATATGATTTGATTTAAATTTATTATTTTTTTGTCTTATTATGAATGATTTCATGCATGACATCATCAATTTTTAGAGCATTTTATATGATAGTACTAATATGTAAAATTATACTACAAAAATTAATTACAAGAACTAAATTATAAAAATTAAAAATTATGTATTTAAAATAAAATTACATTTGATCAATTTCATTCATTCCAATAACAAACACAACTTTTAATTTACATAAAAAAAATTTAAAAAAATAGCAAACTCCTAAAAATTTACAAGAAAAACTTTTACCAAGAAAAATTGTTATATGTAAAATATACAAAACACATAGAATAAATTAAATTTTTAAAACTGATTTAACATAGATTAAACAATAATATTTTAAGAATTTTAAAAATTCTAAACTCAAAAAAAATCCTAGCGAAAAAATATACAGAGTAGAAAACTTCGTATCTCGATAATAGAAAAATTCTAAAACTCATAAAATAAATTAAATTTTTCAAAATTGATTTAATATGAATAAATCAATTATATTTAAAGAATTTTAAAAATAATAAATTAAGAAAAATCCCTTAAAAAATTATAGTGTAGAAAATTCTACATTTTGGAAACGAGGAAAATTCTAAGTGAAAATGCACAACTTATAAAATAAAATGAATTTTTCAAAATTGATTTAATGATGGTTGAACCTGAATATTTAAAGGATTTTAAATTTCAAAATTCGAGAAAATTCAACTAAAAATTTTACAAATAAAAGAAAGTTCGTATTCTGAAATCGAGAAAATTTTTAAATATACATTGAAACATGTATAAAATTAATTAAATAAAACATATTATTGAAAATCTTAATTTGCAAAATGGTAAAGATGAAAATTTGAAATTTAAAATAATTTCATCAAGAAATATTTCATAAGTATGATATTGGTGGTGCTGTGAAAAATTCAAAATTAATTACTAAAATGAACAACCCAACTCCTCATGATATAAAATGCTAATATGAAGTTTTCCTTGAATATTTCTAATTTTTCAGAATGAGCATCGACATAAATACGACTCTAGTATCAATTAATATATATATAACAGTTAATTTCTCAAATTTTATGAAAAATTCTCAAAAAAATCCTAAAAATGGGAAATTTGACCTTTATAGCATCAGCAAAGATAGATTTTCAAAATTTTAAAAAATATTAAAAAATAAATTTTTCTCTTAAATATTTGTCTTGTATATCCAAAATTAGAGATCGAAATATGACTTTTTTTTGTCACGTGAACTTAAGCCCATTTAAATATGACTAAAAAGCCTTGAAAATGTCTTGTTCATCTGAAGAAGATTGTTCCCAATAAAAGTGGATGTTAAGTTCTAAGTCTCGAATATTCAAGATTATCGAAAAAAAGACCCAGAAGAAATTAAGTGTTTACATTGGTTAGTTTTGAAATGCATCAAAATGCTATGCTAAAAGTACTCAATTAGGCTTATCTCCCGCAAGTATTTCTATCAATAAGCTAGAACCTTTAGTGAACTATATTGTTGCTAATAATTTCATATGCTTTAACGATGATGAAATTCCACTAGAAAAAACTACCTCCATGAGAGCTCTTTATGTAATGACTCATTATAATGGGACTATATTACCTAAGGTGCTTATCGATGACAAGTTAGCCTTGAACATCATGCCATTGATTACTTTATCCTGTCTACTAGTGGACACTAGTCGGAGTAAGCACCATCAAATAGTAGTTAAAGCTTTTAATGGAACAAAAGAAGAAATTAAAGGCATTATTACCATTTTATTGAATATCATCCTATGTACCTTTGAAGTCAAATTTCATATGTTAAACATCATCCTCGCATACAATTTTTTGTTGGGATGACCCTAGATCCACTCTGTCAGTGCCGTACCATTATCCCTTCATCAGAAAATCAAATTTATAGTGGCCGACAAACTGGTTTATATATCTGAGGAGAAAGATATAATTGCTATGACTTTGACTAAAGCACCATATGTTGAAGTCAATGTCGAAGCAAAGGAATACTCATTTAGGGTATTTGAAATTGTCAATGGTACTTTATTTGCAGAAAAATCTACACTTCCAAAGCCTCAGCTCTCCAAAAGCACTCGCATGGGCTTAAAACTTACACTAGGGAAAGGCACCTATGTAGGAAAAAGAATTAGAAAATATTTACAAGGTATAAGCCAATCCATTCAGCTGCGTGAAAAGAGAGACAAGTATGAATTAGGCTTCAAGCCTAAATACAATCAAAATAAAAAGTTAGAGTAGAGAACTAGAGAAACGAAGTTGAATCAGAACTCAGTTTTCTACCCTTCCTTAAAAGAAATTTTCTGTTATGGAGAAGTTATTAATCAAGTGACTCAAGACAAAGGGGTGAAGGATGATATAATGGCGATCATTCTTGCTATTGAAAATTTTCAAGTGAATATTATTGGGGCAGGTGATAAAGAGCTAAAGGATGATTATGGAATTTACCTCTTTCTTTTTGGATATATTTAGACGAATTACACTGTTATTAAGAGAGTTATAGTATCTAAGCTTAATCCAAAGCAATTCTAAGAACTCCCCTTGTTTGTTTTAGCCCAAAACATGAAATAATCATTTTGTAAAAGGCTTAAAAATGTCATGCCATTATTTTCAAAAATGAAATGCATGAAATGTTTGTGTATATTCAATCTCTTTCACACCATAATCTTCTTTTTCTTTGATATACACATAAATGTATCAACCCATATATTCTTGTTTGCCTATTCTTGTTATTGCTTATTTTTATAGATTTCTTGATCGAAAAGAAGAGGATGATCTCATACAATATTCAAAAGTTAATTTTAAACAATCCATTTGCTTGAATGAGCATGATCTCAAGGAAAATGTTAATGTTTACAATCTACCTCCTGATTTGATGAAATTGATTGAGTAAGAAGATAGGCGAATAATGCCCCATGAGGAAGCCACGAATATTATAAACTTAAAAGATGATAATGACAGAAAAGAGGTTAGAATTGAAATTGTTATCACGTTTGCCACTATGGTAAGCTAATAAATTTGCCTCAGGAGTTTCATGATATTTTTACGTGCTCATATCAGGACATGTCATGTTTAGATCCAGAAATAACGGTTCATAAGCTACCCTTAAAACTAGGATACAAGCCGGTTCAGCAAAAATTAAAGGGGATGAAACTTGAAATGCTATTGAAAATTAAAGAGGAGGTGAAAAAATAGTTTAATGCTGGATTTCTTGAGGTGGCAAAGTATCCAAAATGGGTTGCTAATATTGTCTTGATTCTGAAAAAGATAGAAGAGTCAGAATGTGTGTAGACTATTGAGATTCAAATCGAGCAAGCCTAAAAGATAATTTGCCTTTCCTTCATATTGACACATTCATTGATAACACTATAAAAAATTGTTTATTTTTTTCCTGGATAGATTTTTATGTTATAATCAAATTAAAATAGCACCCAAAGACATGGAAAAGACAATATTTTTCATTGTTTGGGATACCTTTTGCTATATGGAATGCTATCTTGACTAAAGAATGCATGGACAACTTATCAAAGGGTAATGGTTACTTTGCTCCATAATATGATGCATAAAAAAGGTTAAAGTATACATAGATGAAATGATTGCCAAATCGCTCCAAGAGGAAAGACATGTCACATGTTTGTGAAAATTGTTTAAAAGATTAAGAAAATATCAATTAAAGTTGAATCTGGCAAAATGTACTTTTGGTGCAAGATGTGGAAAGCTATTAGGGTTCATTGAAAGCCAAAAGGGGATTAAGGTTGATTCTGATTAGATTAGAGCTATCCAAAAGCTACCACTTCCACGTACTAAAAAAGAGTGAAATTTTTTTTAAAAGATTAAATTACATTGCTCGTTTTATTTCTTAGCTCATAATTAAATGTGATCCAATTTTTTAACTTTTGCGAAAACACAATCCAAGAGAATAGGATAAAGATTGCCAAATGGCATTTGAAAAGATGAAACAATATTTGGCAAATCTTCTAGTTCTCATACCACCAGTCTTGGCCTGTTCCCATATATTATACCTTTTAGTGTTTGAGTAGTCAATGGAATGTGTGCTATGGTAACATGGCGAGACTGGTAAGAAAGAAATGGCAATTTATTACCTCAGAAGAAATTTTTAGAATATAAGGTAATTTATTCTCAAATAAAGAAAATATGTTGTGCCCTAGTTTAAACTGCAAAAAGGTTCAGGCAATATATATTGTATCATACTACTTGGTTGATCACCAAAATAGATCCAATAAAGTATCTTTTTGAAGCACCAGCACTATTTTAAAGAATAGCAAGATGGTAAATCTTATTATCAGAATATGACAGAGTTTAGTGAGCCAAAAAGCTATTAAAGGAAGTGTCATTGACGAATTCTTAGCAAGCCAAGACCTTGATAATTATCAACTTTTAGATTTTGATTTTCCTAATGAAAATTTGATGAATATCTCTGTTGAAGAGAAAGATGATCAGTCAGATATCCTAGCATGGAAAATGTACTTTGATGGAGCCTCAAACGTTTTGGGATCTTGATATCATGAAAAGATTATTATCCTTTTATTGCCAAGTTAGATTTTGATTGCATAAATAACGTGGTAGAAAATAAGGCGTATGTTATAGGACTCCATGTAGATATTGAGAGAAATGTTTGAGCATTGAAAGTTTGTGGAGATTCAGCTCTGGTAATTTTTAGCTATATGCGGAATAGGAAACTTGAGATTCAAAGTTGGAACAATATAAAAAGTTAATTCTTGAACTGTTACAAGAGTTCGAGAAAGTGGACTTCATTTATTTACCTTAAGATGAGAATCAAATGGCAGATACTCTTGCCACCCATCCCTTGATGTTTGAAGTGAATGAGAAAAAAAAGTAATCTTGATCTAAATGAGCTTGTACAAGTCTTCTACACATTGTCATAATATTGAAGTTGAATCGGATAGCCTGCCATGGTATTGTGATTTGAAAAGATACTTAAAAAATTGAGAATACATTGACAATGGCTGTAAGATGACAAAAAAACATTAAAGAGGTTAGCATTGAGCTTTATCCTTGATGGTGAGATCCTCTACAAGAAACACTATGATCAGATGTTACTAAGATGTGTGGATGCTCCTAAAGCACAAAGAATTTTGGAAGAAGTACATGAAAAGGTTTACAGAATTCATGCCAATAGGCATAAAATGGCAAGACAAATCATAAAATTAGGCTACTTTTCGATGACTATGGAAGATGATTATATTAAATATGCCTAAAAATGCCATAAATGCCATTTCTATACGGATAAGATTCAAGTATCGCCTTTGCCATTGCATGTTATAACTGCTCCATGGCCCTTCTCTATATGGGGCATGGCTATTATTGGACCAATTTCTCTTATAACTCTAAGTCATCATCGTTTTGTTTTGGTGGCTATAGACTATTTTACCAAATAGGTTAAAGCTGTTTCTTATGCAAATGTAACAAAGAAGACACTGAGAAAATTTATGAAAACTAATATCATTTGTTGATTCAGAATCCCTGAAAGAATTATAATGAATAACACTTCTAAATTGAAAAATAAATTGATGACAAAGATGTGTACACAACTAAAGATCTCTCATCGTAATTCAGTGACATACCAACCGATGACGAATGGAGTAGTAAAAATAGCCAAAAAAATATCAAGAAGATTGTGGCAAAAATGGTGGAAACTTGTAAAGATTGACATGAAAAGCTCTCTTTTGCCCTCTTAGGTTATCAAACTTTAGTTCAAACCTTAATCGAGGTAATGCTTTTTTTATTGATATATGACATAGATGCCATTCTACCAATTGAGGTTTAAATTCCCTTGCTCTGGGTATTGATGGAGACCAAATTGGAAGAAGTTGAATTGGTCTAAGATCATTATGAACAATCAAAATTTATTAAAAAGGAAAGGCTATAAGCAATTCAACATGGGTGAATGTACCAAAAAAATAAAAACCCATGATAAAAAGCTCCGTCTAAGGCAATGTCATGAAGGGGAGTAAGGATTAAAGAAAATCCTCCCAAGTTAGAAGAACCCACACTGTAAATAGGCACCGAATTGGAAAGGGCCTTATTTGGTTTAGAAAGCATATTTTTTTGTGGGGTATTGATTTTGGCAGAAATGGATGGGCACACTTCGCCCAATCCAATTAATTCTGATAATGTAAAGAACTATTATGCTTAAAAGGAAATATCATAAAAAATGGAAAAAAAGAAAAAGAAAGGTGTTAAGGGAAGGCCTCAAGTTGAAAATCCAAAAAGGCAGCTTGGGCAAAAGAATGTGCCAGGTGAAATTTGTTGAAAAGTTTCCCAAAAAAAAAGAAGATAGAGTGCAAGAAAAGATACCTTTAAGGAGATTCATCCTCGAAAGAATAGTGTTCCATTCAAGAAAGATTTTTGAAGAATCAAATGAGAAATTCTAGCCATATCAATAATACCTAATTTTGTTCTTACCTTATTTATACTTTCGTTGAAAAACCAAAGTTGTATTCTTTTTCTCTATTAGAATATAAGTATATATTTTTATCCATATCTTCGTCAGATCCTCTAATCATGTTAACATTTTTGATAAATGTGATTGACATTTTAAAAATAAATAACAAAAAGATTTCATTACATTAATTAGATTTAGGTTAAACACTAAAGGGATCTTAGTTACTAATTGAATTCTTCAAACATTCTAGGAAGGAATAAAATAAATTGATAATCAATCCAAGAAAAAGAAATTTGGCAGTGGTAGTTACAGGATTTCTAGTAAGAGGAAAATAAATTCTTCACAAAGTGCTTCAAACATAGGCATCATCCTTACCTCCCTTGCCCAAACATAAGAAGTTGTAAACCCAGGCCTCATCAACCTTACTTGTCTTACTTAAAGAAAATAATATTCATAACATTTTCTAAAAATGCCTTCGATTCTAAGGATAGAAGTAGGCTTATTTTGCCCATACTATCTTCTAAAGATATCTCCAAATTAAGGTTTAGGCACTGACTCTCTAACTAAAAAAAGAAAGTGATATTCACAATATTTTTTGAAAATAACTTTAAATTCTAAAGTGAGCTAGATCAGAGATAATGAATAATGATCAAAACCATGGTTATATAAAAAATCATCATGAGAATTCATCATTTGCATTCTACATGCATTTGCATTTAATAATTTGTAGGGAAGATGAAGTGTAATGCTAGAGGAGTGCTACTTTTACGCTTATTCTTTCAAAATCAAAAGGTAAGTTCATCCAGTCGAAAATGGTTAAGTATCAAATGTTAGTCAAACTTTTCATTTGTTAACTCGTATGGTTTCCTCGTAGTCAAAGACTTTCATTCATTGACTTGTACGGTTTCATCTTGGTCAACTCATTTCATTCGTTGACATATGGTTTCATCCTAATTGTCTCAACGTGACCCGAACACAAATCCTGATAAACCCGACTTAAAAATGGTGAGTGTACCCCTTGTTTATATATATATATCATTATTTTCTTTTATTTGAGGCCATATCATTATTACTTTTCTTAGCATTTTTTTGCACCTAGGGACTTAGTTGTCATGATGAATCGTTCACTTGACTTAACCCTAAATAGCCATTACAAAATGATCATTTATTTTGGAGTCACCACCAATCTTACTTTGGCCAGGTCAGATTGGACACCTACTGGAGTTCACATTTCAAGGGTTACAAAACCTATTAAAATGAACTCCGAGGTCTGCGCTCATACCAGAGATCACTTAAAAGGGTTTAGAAGTCTCTTATAATTATAAGTAAGGATTGACCTTCTCATGATGCCCAACAATCGATACCTATTAATCACATGTTAACTTAAATTTTGAGTTTTATTCAATTTTAACATTTGATATTTAATTATAATTTTCATAATATTTTATTAAAAAAATTTATTAGTCCAAGAAAGTTGGGTTTTTATGTTTACTATAGAATATAAAAGGTATTATTTTTACAAAAACTGAAAAATACCTATTTTCATTTTGAAAAGGGTCTCTCGTTATTAAAATAATCTATACAATCACTCGCATATTCTAATAGGAATTTTACATACTATTTTAATGTCGGAGACATTATCTTAATCTACAAAAATTTCAATTTTATTAATATTTATAATAAAACAAAAATCTCCTTAAGACTTGATTTAGATGAAAATGTACTAAACTCAACTCCAAGGATCTCCATGTGGTTGATATGACCAACATGTCCCCTAAAGTACACATTCGACATAGAAGTATTCTAGTGACCCTATGGACTCAGTTATAAAAATAAACTAATGAAATGTTACTAAGGGGTACCTTTGACATATAAATATCCTGATACCCTAAAGATTCTTAAACTTGATAAACAAATGAACCTATTCCTACTTTATATTTTTGATGTAGAAGTATTTCGGTGATCACATTGAACTAGGTTCTGATGTTAAATTATGAAAATGCCCCTATAGTATATCTTAGAGGTGAAAATATCTCAGTTATCCTAAGGACTCGAAAATGATAATAAAAGTGTTAACCTATCCTAAATATGCACCTTTGTCCTAAAAGTATCTGATGAATACCTAAGATTTGGCTATACAAAAAAATTATTGAAATGCCCTTAGGGTATACCTTCAACGTGAAAGTATTTCAGTTATCATAAGGACCCAAAAATGATAATAAAAGGGTGAACCAATCCAAAATATATACCTTTGGCCTAAAAGCATCCCAATGCTTCTCTAAGGCTCGACTCAAAAAAATTACCAAAATACCTTTAAGGTGTATCTTCGACATAAAAGGTGTCCCGATAACCCTAATGGACCTTAAAATGATCTAAAAATGCTCAATCATTCCTAAAAATTAGCCTTTGGCATAAAAGCATCTTAGTGAGAAAAATTACCAAAATGCTCCTAAGGTATACCTTTGACATGAAAGTATCTCGGTACCCTCATGGACACTAGAATAATCGTAAAATGATTCATTTACGCTAAATGGGAAACTAAAAATTCAAATTTTGGCTTAAAATGAAAAAGATTACAATTAAGCCCATAAACTTTTGAGAATTCATTTTGTACCCAATGAAAAATCAAGAGAATACGAAAAGCCTTAAAAGTTTCTATACCCCTATGGAAAGCCATAGGAATAATAGAAATTTTTAAAAATGACTAATTTGGCTTAAAATGCAAAAATTACAAAGAAACCCTTAAACTTTTCAAAATTTTATTTCGTTCTCGATGGAAAACTAAAAGAATACACAAAGTTTTGAAAGTTTCCACATACCTACGGAAAGCCATAGGAATAATAGAAATTTTTAAAAGTGACAAAATGACCATTTTGCCCCTTAAATACCAAAGTTTGCTATTTAGTTGTTATACTTTTCTAAATTTTCATTTTAGTCCCTACATAATAAAATAACCTAAAAATCATAAAAATCATATGAAATTACGCATGAAAATACAACCAATATATCAACAAGCATTTGGCCAAACACTTGGCCTAAAAAGTTTTTTCTATACTTTACAAAATAACCCTTAAACTTAGTAGAATTATATTTTGACCCCTATATGATAAAATATCATAAAAAATCATTAAAAAACTTCAAAGCAGCAAAGGATCAACACAAAAATCATGGCAACAATATGCAAGAAGGTTCGTCCAAGCATTTTAGCCATAAAACACAATTTTCATATTTTATAATTTAGTCCTTAAACTTTCTAAAATTGCAAAATGACCCCTAAAGTGTTAAAAATACCTAAAACATGTTTACAAACACACAAATAAAAAATCTCATGGCTTACAAAGCTCTTCGCCAAGCCAAAAATGTCATAGAAAAAAACTTTTACAAATTTTGCAATTTAATCCCTATGTTTACAACTCCACAAAATAATCTAAAAACCATGAAATCAAGACAAAACAAGCACAAAATCATTTTGGACAATTCCAATCAGATTCGCCAAGGTGAAAAACATGAAATATATATATCCTTTGACAAAAAAAATCATGGAAATAAGCATAAATAATTAGTATCTAACGTAAATCAAAGTAAAATCATAAACTAAATATAATATTATTCTATTCAACATATCAACATCAAAATAACATGAAAGAAATATCAACATAAATACAACCAAATCAAAATCATAACAACAAGAATAATGTTATATATATATATATATATAAAACAAGATCTAGCTAAAAGAAAAACAAAAAATACAAAAATTTTTAAAGCCACCATGTTTATCCTTTCAACATAGATGAGAATCCATGAGCCTTAACATGATTTTGGCTTATGAATGAGAATCAAAATGAAGAAAAGAAAAAAAAGTGTTATGCCTTAAGAAAAAAACTTGAAAAACTAAGTAAAAATGTATATTTTTAGTGTTTTTTTCTTTCAAACTTTCTTTTTTTTAATGGCCAAAAGCCCCTTTCTTGAACAATTCTTCCCCTATTTATAAGGGAGAGAATCGGCCAAGAAGGAATCAAATCCTTCTTGGCCGATTTGACCATTGCAAATTTCTTTTTTAATTAATTAATTAATTTTTTTATTTTATTCATTACATTGCATCAAAAGATGGAAGTGCATTAAATTGACACAAAATTAGTGGTCATTCAAAAATATTTTGATAAGATTCTTTTGATAATACCAAGTAATGGATAATTAGAAACCAACTAAATTGGTTAAGGGAAAAGTTGGAAATTAACTAGACTAGTTTCCATGAAACTAGTAGAAAATAACTAATAACTAAAATAAAATTAAAATGATAATAGAAAAATAACTAATAAATAATTATAAAAAAATTTTAAAATGAAATAATGAAAAAAATTAATTGAAACTGTAAAACTCATAAAATAATACAAGAAAAATCTTCTCGGATAGAAGTTGATATATATAAAAAATTTCAAAACTCATCAAATTAATTAAATTTTCAAAAACTAATTTCATATCAATTTAATAGGAATATTTGATGAATTTTAAAAGTTAATAAACCCAAAAAAATCCCTTTAAAAAATTTACGAAGTAGAGAACTTCGTATCTTGAAAACAGGGAAAATTTAGAAAACAAATGTAAAAATCATAAAATAAAATGGATTTTTCAATGCTGATTTAATAATGATTAAATAATAATATTTAAATAAGCTTGAAAATTATAAACTCAAAAAAATCTTACCGAAAAAATTTACAAAGTAGAAAAATTTGTATCTCAGTAACAAAAAAAATTCTAAAATTAATAAAAATAAATTGCATTTTTCAAAACTAGTTTAATATGATTAAACAATAATATTTGAAGAATTTTAAAAATTATAACCAAGAAAAATCCTCCCAAAAAATTTATGGAGCATATAACTCCTTTGGAAATAAAATCAGAAATAAGGGAAAAATTTTATGAATTTAATGAAGATATTTAAAGAATTTTAAAAATTATAAAATCAGAAAAGTCCCCTGGAAAAATTTATGAAGTAGAAAACTCTTAATCTTAGAAATAAGGGAAAATTATGAAAGAAAATGCAAAACTCATAAAATAAAATAAATTTTTTGAAGCTGATTTAATATGAATTAAATAATAATATTTGAAGTTTTTTAAAAGTTAAAAACTCAAAAAAGTATTCCCGAAAAAATTTACAAAGTAGAAAATCCCATATTTTGGAAATGAGAAGAAGATGTAAAACTTAAAATTAAATGTGAATTTTTAAAAAATTTTGAAGTTTAAAACCCGAGAAGATTCGACCAAAAATTTTATAGATAAAGAAAAGCTTGTATTTTAAAACTAGAAAAATTTCAAAAGTATGTTCAAAGTTTATAAAAATGAATTTTATCCATCACCTTATTCAAAATATTAATTTATAAAAAAAAAAGATGAAATCTAAAATTCAAAGCAATTTATACCAAAAAATTTTATGAGTATAATGATTGTGACATTGTGAAAATTTCAAAATTAATTATAAAAATAAACTTCTTGACACCTTGTGGTATAAAATGCCAATATAAATTTTTTTTCTTGATTATTTCTAATTTTTTGGAGTGTATGACGACATATATGTGACACTAGTATCAATAAAAATATAAAGTAGTCAACTTCCCAATTTTAGCAAAAAATTTCTAAAAATAGGAAATTTGACCATAATAACATCTATATAAAAAATTTCAAAATTTCAAAAATGTAAAGTTAAAAGCTAATTATTTTACCTTGAATTCATCTTTTTTATCTGAGATTTACTCTGCATGACCCTTGAAATGGCACTAATTTTGTCATGTGCACCTATGGTCACTTAAGCACATTTAAATACGTCTTGAAAATGTACATTCCCTTCAAAAAAAATTTACCTCTAGTGGGAAAGTGCCTAATTTTATATCTCAAATATTTTTAGACTGATAGGGAAGGGGGCCGAGCAAAATTAGGTGTCTACATTAGTCAACTCTTTTCATTCATTAACTTGTTTGTTTTTATCCCAGTCAACTCCTTTTAGTCATTGACTTGTATGGTTTTGTCTCGATCAACTCCTCTTATTGGGTGACTTGTGTGGTTTCATCCTAGTCTACTCTTCTCATTTGTTAACTTGCATGGTTTTGTCTCAGTTAATTCTTTCACTCGTTGACTCGTATGGTTTTGTTCCCATCAATTCCTCTCATTGGTTAACTTTTATGGTTTCATCCCTGTAAAGTCCTCTCATTTGCTGAGTTGTATGGTTATGTCCTGGTCAACTCTTTTACTTGTTGACTCGTATTTTGTCTTGGTCAACTTATTTCATCATTGACTTGTATGGTTTCATCTCGATCAACTTATCTCATTTGTTAATTTATATGGTTTTGTCCTAGTCAACTTATCTCATTCAGTGACTTATATGGTTTTGTCCTAGTAAACTTCTTTCATTTATTGACTTGTATGGTTTTGTCCTCGTCAACCTTTTTTAGTTGTTGACTTGTATAGTTTCATCTTGTCAACTCTTATTAGTTGTTAACTTCCATGGTTTTGTCCCAGTCAAGCCCTTTGGGTTTAGGTCTCACACTAGTCACCAATTTAATTTAAAGTTTTATCCTTGGCTAATTGGTTTTCGTGTTCATTATTACTTTAGTTTATTTTCAAAGCTTGACAACCCGAATGAAATTATGTCTTTTTGGTTTTTACCCTATTCTTGATTTTTAGTAACGATAAAAAATGGGCAGCTGTAGACACCTAATTTTATCCACGTCATTTTTCCAACAATCTTAAAGATTCAAGATTGAGAACTTAACGACCACTTTCATTGGTAATGATCTTTTTTAGATGAACTAGATATTTTCAAGACCTTTTGGTCATATTTAAATGGCTATATGTTCACATGACAAAAAAAATGCTATTTTGATCTCTAATTTCAGATATGAGAGAGACAAAAGAAAAAAAAATTTAATTTGAATAAAAACAACTTAGAGGGACTAAATTCCAATAAATTAAAAATTATTTATTTAAAAAATAAAATTTCATATAAAAATTTAATCAAAATAAACTTCTTGGGCTGTTAGAAAATAAAAATGGGCTCATTGCCTTTTTCAAAAACTTAATGGGCTTATCGAGCCTATTAGAATAATTTACAAGTTTTAAGACCCATGAAAAAGAAAAAAAATTTTGGCCCATTAAAAATAAAGTTGATAAAATTTTCGTATAAAACAAAAAGGAATTTTTGAAAAGTTTTATGCATAAGAAAAAGGTATTAAAAATTTTAAACTCGTAAAATTTTACATGCAAAAACCTTTCTGGAAGAAAAATGTCATTTGAAAAAAATGTAGAACTCATAAAAGAAATTAAACTTTCAAAAATTGATTTAAGATGAATTCAGTGAAAATATTTGAAGAATTTTGAAAATTATGAACTCAAAAAAATCCCCCTAAAAATTTTACAAGAGTAAAAAAAACTCCATATCTTAGGAGCGATAATTTCAAAAATATATTCAAATTTTATAAAAATGAATTTTATCCAACACATTAATCAAATTATTTATTTATAAAAATAATAAATATGAAAACTTAAAGTCTGAAAAACTTTTACTTAGAAAAATTTCACGAGTATGATACTTGCGATATTGTGAAAAATTCAAATTTAAATCTAAAAATTGACAACTTGATACCTCATGGAAAAAATGTCAATATGAATTTTTCCTCTAATATTTCTAATTTTTTAGGGTAAGTATCGGTATAAATACTGCACAAATATAGGTAAAAAATACAACGGTCAAATTCCAAAGTTTATGAAAATTCTTGAAAAAATCCTAAAAATAGAAAATTTGACCGTGATAACATCAACATAAATAAATTTCAAATTTTAGAAAGAATAAATTTAAAAACTAATTTTTTACCTTGATGTTTGTCTTTTTTATCCGAGATTTATTCTCTATGACCTTTGAAATGATGATTTTTCTGCCATGTGCTTGTGCAATCATTTAGGCAACACAAAAAAAATTTTGAAAACGTCCAATCCACCTTGAAATGCCAACCTTTATTGGGTAGCTGCTAAGTTCTTAGTCTTGGATATTTTTGGATTACCAAGGAAAGGGCTCAAACAAAATTAAGTGTCAACATACATTATTCAAACAATTATGAGGCCGAACATAATGTAGGGCATTCATTAAATGTACTTCTATGAGCAATTCTAGTGTTATTATTAAATGTGCTGTTACAAACAAAAATTAGTTTATCCAGCAAAATTTGGAAAGATCACATCATCCATAGCAGTCAAATATTCAAAAATGAATATGCCTTTAGACATACTTTTTATCAATTTAGTGTTACGAATTGACTTTTGTATAAAGTTTAGGAGGAATTTGCAAAGTCCTTTTTTAGTGAAGATTGTAGGTTGATGGATCATCTCGGCTAAACAAAGTTAATAATTTGTTGATATAATTTTAACATGTTTGTCTACCATGTCATATTATACAATTATTTTTTGAATTATAGATGTATTAAGATATAGAAAAACTATATATTTTTTGAAAGAATTATTTACAGAAACTCTAATTCTCATGACTACACTCAAATAAAAACTTATAAAAGTAATATTATTATATTTTTTAAAATTACTTTTAATTAGACGTTAGTTTTGTCATTTTGAAAAGAACAATTTACAAATAGTAACTTAGTCTACTGTGTTTTAATTATTTGTTGTTTTACAAATTTTTTATTTTGGTTGTTTTAATATTTTGATTTCAATATTCAACATTATTTAACATAGAATGTAATGTGAAGACTAAATATTAGTTTTAAAATGATATTATAGATAATTAATACAAAATGAAAGTAGTAATCAAAGTAAAGCAAAACCGATAACATGATTAAGCAACTAAGCGGCAATAAATTAGTCAAATATTTAGTTTTAATGTTGTGTAACTCATTCCTTACTTGAGAATTCTCACTTTTGCACATCTATTTCAATTGATTGATTCATATAATTTGTTTCTGCTTTAAATTCCAAACTCTGGATCTACCCTTTTAATCGAGGGATAAAGATTTGGTCTTGCTTTTTTCATCTCCCTCGTATTCCTATTGATTCCCTTAAGTTCCATGTTACAAAACAAGCATTTTTTTTTGGATTGGTTCAATAGGATTTTTGCATCTTTAGGTTTATGGCAAAAAGAGGCTGAGACTCCACTTTTAGAAATTGACAATGTTGGCAAAACCACCCCTCTTCACATGTTGAAAGATGTTGTAAATTAAGAAATTGAATCTGTTTATTAATGCCTACATGGGATCTTTTTATCTATTTTCATATGCTTGAATTTTTTAAGTAATGCATTTAGATGTATTTTAGTTTTAATTTTGCCTTCACAAAACAATTAAAGTTTCACTAATAGCGCCTTTTGTTTAATTTCCTTAGAGCTAATTTAATACTGTTAGAACCCAAAAAAAAAGCACTCAACGAAAAAAATAGGAGAACACAAATTTTAACATGGTTCAGCCCTATGGTCTATGTCCATGATCCCAAAAGGGTAAAAACATTATCAATTATCCAACTTGTAGTTTTTGCATGGATAAAGCTAGAAACTCTCCTCACAAACATGTAACTTTTTCACAGATAAAGCTACAAACTCTGCAACAAACAATGAATAGTTTTCACATGGAAAAAGCTGCAAACCCTTCGACAAAGACTCATAATTTTTGCTCAGATTCCCCTCTCACAATGAAATCTATTGTCAAATTTCTATCATGCAAGTGCATGGATCGCAACAAGTAATACAGTGATGAATAAAGTATTGTTCTCACGAGGAATTATACCAAATCTGCCAAGTACTAAAATTAACACAATTTAATCTTATTCAAATAAATAATTAAAGGATTACTAATTAAAATTAAACTAAATTAACTAAATTAAATTTAATTAGATAGTAAAGAAATTTAAATGAAGTTTACTTAATTAATGTTAAAAAACCTAGAATTATAATTTGCCTCAACACTTCATTTGAATTTGTTTTATCCTATTAACTTGACTAATGATATTGAGTTATTGTCCTAGATTTCTAACTTATTTGTAAGTATCTTCTAATGGTCTTACAAAAATATCTCTTTTAACCAATTTACTATATTCCTATATAAATTAAATTAAAAGAAACTCATTAAGCTTAGAATCTAATATGCTCGTATATGCAAATCTAATATGCAGATCAATTTATATTGATAAATGAATATGAAACAGATGTCATTCAATTCAGGTCTAAACATAAAATTTCTTTTTCCAAGTTCATTAAGGTTACCAAATCAATCTAATTGGTGGCTAATCAACTAGAAGCACTAAGAACAAGATTGAACAACCAACTCAATTATCATTAAATCAAAAAAAGAAAAATAAAATAATTCAAACTACATGTTGAGTTCCATTATAATCCTAGAAAAATAAACTTAGCTCATATGCTTAAATAAAACACAAAACAATGAAGTTTCACTATCATGATTATTACAATAAAGATAAAAAGATTAAGGGAAAAAAGAAAACTGGGAGTTGTTAAGTCTCGATCTTTAAGTTCTTCAACCTTTCTCCCCTTGAAAAATCTTGACATCTTCTCTTCTTTATTAAAAAATAATAGCACTGGAGTCTTTAGGATGGATCTAAAACCTAAACCTAAGAATCCTCCTTATAGGCAAAACCTTGAAGTGGAGAGACTTAATCTGTAAGTAACTTGAGCATCTTTTTGAAAATTTCCAACTTGGAACCACTTTGGTTGATTGAGTCCACTATCTTTTTTTTATTAAGTTGTTATACTTTTGGAAACTCATTTGGATTTTGACCTATAAAATATGGAAAGTATTTTAATAACTAAGTAATTAAAAATATAAGGGAAGTAAATAAGACGAAATTAAAAACTACTAAAAATAAATAAAATTTTAATAAAATATTACTAAATTAAAAACTACTAAATATAAATGAAATTTAAATAAAAATCTCTTATATATTTATAAAGATAATTATATGATTACTAAGAATTCTTATTCACTAAGATTTTTTTCCTATCAAGGATGTTTTGTAATTAAATAAAGTAATATATAATTAGTAGAATTTTATCATAACCTAAACTAATTTCCAATTTGAAATTGGGTCAAAACTTAACAAATAGTAGCTTTCCACACATCATCTGAGCTAAA